>CM075882.1:23755310-23947810 GCA_038021265.1 Cyprinella venusta | reverse complement strand
AATTCTTTGTGGAAGTCCCAAAACTCTGAGACCACTAATGAAAATACTTCTATTTTCATTTAAAATGTAATACAATTTTTTAGAAATTCTTTTTGAGAATGTTCCAATTGAGATTCAATGGAAGCAAGAACATCAGACCATCTGGACAAATGGTCACATGATTAATGTCACTAATTTTGGTAAGACCATTGGTAAGTTTACATGTTTTTAAAGGGGGGTGGGGGTGGTTTACTGATTTTTTTCTTTGCATGATTGTGTTTATGGGGTGCAATGTAACATATATTTGTGGTTTCTCTTTTTTAAAAAGTCTTATTTTTCATAAATTTCACCTTTATTGTAAGCCGCTTTCTCCTCTGTCATTTGAACGACCAGTTTACATCCTGAGTCTATGAAACCACTCCCTCAGAAACAGGCAGTGGGCTCAGATTGGTTAGTTTGAGCCGGTGTGTTGTGATTGGCTAAACTGTGTAGTGCACGTTGTCCGGATACTTAAAGGGATACTCTACTTTTTTGGAAATACGCTCATTTTACAACTCCCCTAGAGTTAAACTGTTGAGTTTTACCTTTTTTGAATCCATTCAGCCGATCTCCGGTTCTGGCGGTACCAGTTTTAGCATAGCTTAGCATACATCATTGAAGTGCACAAGACCAGTAGCATTTCTCTCAAAAAAAATACCAAAGTGTTTCGATATTTTTCCTATTTAAAACTTGACTCTTCTATAGTTACATCAGGCACTAAGACAGACGGAAAATGTAAAGTTGCGATTTTCTCGGCTGATATGCAGGGAACTATACTCTCATTCCTGCGTAATAAACAAGAAATTTTACTGTCGTACCATGAGTGCAGCAGGCGCGATGACTACACAAACTTAGTCCCGGTCACGTTAGAAGCTATTTTCAGGCGCTGCGTCAGTGCGTCATGACATTAGGCCTGCTGCACTCATGGTACGACAGTGAAGTTTCCTGATTATTACGAAGGAATGAGAGCATAGTTCCTAGTCATATCAGCCTCGAAAATCGCAACAGCAGGATTGAACTCTTTGCATCATTGATCATTATTTTCCGATTTAATCATTGTAAAGCTGCTATGAAACAATCTGTACTGTATAAATACTATATAAAGGTGACTTGACTTGATAAATGTCTATACTTTTGATAAAATCAATGCATCCTTGCTGAATCAAAGTATATATTTTTTAAAAAGTCTTACTGACCCCAGACCTTTGAATGGTAGTGAACTTTATCATAATTTTACATCATACCATTTCTTTGCTTTAAACTTTTCAAAATTCCTAAAATCCTTCTTTATGTCCAAATGCAAGTTAGACTTTGAATCCCAGATTTTTAATGTGGTTTCAGACTTTTAAACTACACTGTATATTATCTCAGGCATTGTCAAAGAGTTTTGTCAGATTGACTATAAAAGTGATAAATTAGTCTGAAATGAAAATATATTTTATTAGATGAAATTGTACTTTTTAAACTTCCATCAACAAGTGAGATCCTTATATTCGGTTCCTTTAGCTTTTCCCCCCAAATTTCTAGAAATCACTGATTACTGAAATGAAACCACAACTGACTGAACAACATAAGTAGTGTCATTTGTCAAAGACTGTTCTCGGTTTCTTGTTCTAGTAAGTGTTGAGTGGCTGCTTGTACAATATTTATTCATTTATGTCTAGTTAGGAATCAAACGGCAACTTGATGTTAATATGATAAATAATACAGAGTTAATTATTTCCTGGCAAATATCAGATTGTCTGTTGTTTAGCAGCAATTATGATGCTATTAAAAATATATTTTTTAGCTACATAAGAACATGCCAAAAATATAAAACATAATAAGCTGTTATATTTTTCTGCAACAAGTCATTACAAAGTTGAATTACACTTCTGAAGACAGTATTAAAATTCTTACCTATTGTGACGTATATCGGCGAGAAACGGCTTCTCAAACAAGAAAAAATGTAGGGCGGGGCTTGATTTTGTCCATCAGGAATTGATTGGATGGTTGTGGTTTTCTATTGGTCGATCTCATGTGATTGACGGGTTGTCTCGCCCTTGCGACAGTAAAAGCGTCATCAGAGAAAAGAAGACACTGCATGGGGGGGGGGGGGGGGAGTTATTTTGATCAAAGATAAATAATGATGTGCATGTGTGATGAATCATTTATAATAAATACTGCAATGTTCAATTAAAAAAACAAAACAAGAATTGTTCATTTTAATTTCATGGTGACTTTAACAAGGGAACAACTAATCATTTGTTTATAGTTTATGTGAGAAGAATGCTAATATTTGTATCTGTTTGTTCACTCACTGAAACAGACATAATTGCATGGATTTGAAGAGGAAAACACTCTTCAAATCCAATTCAATTTATATGAATACTGATATGGAGCAAGTACATCCAATTTCTGTATGAAATTAAAATTGATATTTCATTTTTGAAGATCACGTGTGCATGGCGGCCTGTTAATGCTCACCTGGTCCTGCAGTGTTGTGCGTCGCCCTCGCTTGTTATGGGATCATCAGAGATCGTCTTAAAATGAATGAATAAATAATTTTGCCAAATAAATACTGCAGCTGAGCTCTTGACACGACCTTTAATGTGATTGAAATTTATGATGTTTGGGTCCGTTTCTATGACAAAAAAAAATGTCCCAAACAAGATTCAGGATTATGTATATTAGGTTGTATTATGAAACTCACCGACTTTGATCAAACAAATCATGGTTTCCAATCAGTGAAGATATCTGTGGAGAAGATATAAAACATTATTAATTAATGCAATAAGGCTTAAAACATAGAGCAAGTCTAAAATATGAATTAATCATTGATTATATTTTGTGGCAATGACAAATAAATGCATTCTCCTACAGTTTAATGATATGAGACGGCATGGGCTGTATTGATTATCAGTCACTCACTGTTGAAAACAGTTCCTCAACATGCACCTCGTTTCTATTCGTTGCATGCCTTCAAGGCAATTCTACCATGTGAATGAGTTTTCTGCAAAGCAGCCTCTCTAAAACCCAATTACCCGTCATGACTCCAGGGTCAAGCATTTTACAGGCCAACATTTTACATATTCATGTATTCTCCGGATTTAATTCTAAGACAACAGCGCTAATCGAAAAGATACTGTATATTGCAGGATGAAATTATTATCGGTCAAGCCTCCGACATGTTTAGTGATGAAGATATTTGTTTCTCTTTCTCTGCCCTTCATTCTGCTGGATCGTATTCTAGCGAGCAGCAGGTGACATGTGAAATTGGATTTCCATTTCCCTGCTGTCAATTCTGATCGCTCACATTTGGTTGGACACTTGGAGCCACCAGGGAGGGACTGAACAGGTGCGAAGAGTGGGACCAAAACAAACAAATCAACGGATAAAACACCGCTGCTGATTTGGTCGAGAACATTCACCCAATCAAAACAACACTGGACCATTTCAATCGACCCCTGAATGCTTCTGACAGCACGACGGGTGTTCTTATTTTGATCCCATAACCTAAACGCAAAGCGTCTTCGCATTTCTACTTTTACATCTGGCCCACTCTCTTCATAATAAATGGTTATAGAGAATATTTCTATAGTGAAAAGCAGTTACAGTAGCAGAATGAAGCAACATTATGTTTCATTCAAAAGACAGTTTGGCAGCAGAGCATGTAATATACATGCACCTAGAGGATTATTAGGAACACCATACTAATACTGTGTTTGACCCCCTTTCGCCTTCTGAACTGCCTTAATTCTACGTGGCATTGATTCAACAAGGTGCTGAAAGCATTCTTTAGAAATGTTGGCCCATATTCATAGGATACCATCTTGCAATTGATGGAGATTTGTGGGATGCACATCCAGGGCATGAAGCTCCCGTTCCACCAAATCCCAAAGATGCTCTATTGGGTTGAGATCTGGTGACTGTGGGGGCCATTTTAGTACAATGAACTCATTGACATGTTCAAGAAACCAATTTGAAATGATTTGAGCTTTGTGATTGCATTATCCTGCTGGAAGTAGCCATCAGAGCATGGGTACATGGTGGCCATAAAGGGATGGACATGGTCAGAAACAATGCTCAGGTGGGCCGTGGCATTTAAACGATGCCCAATTGGCACTAACAGGCCTAAAGTGTGCCAAGAAAACACCCCCCACACCATTACACCACCACCACCAGCCTGCACAGTGGTAACAAGGCATTATGGATCCATGTTCTCATTCTGTTTATGCCACCATACTCAGATAGAACAGTAGAAATTGAGACTCATCAGAACAGGCAACATTTTTTCCAGTCTTCAACTGTCCAATTTTGGCGAGCTCTTGCAAATTGTAGCCTCTTTTTCCTATTTGTAGTGGTGATGAGTGGTACCCGGTGGGGTCTTCTGCTGTTGTAGCCCATCCTCCTCAAGGTTGTGTGTGTTGTGGCTTCACAAATGCTTTGCTGAATACCTCGGTTGTAACGAGTGGTTATTTCAGTCATAGTTCCTCTTCTATCAGCTTGAATCAGTCGGCCCATTCTCCTCTGACCTCTAGCATCAACAAGGCATTTTCGCCAACCGGACTGCCGCATACTGGATGTTTTTCCCTTTTCACACCATTCTTTGAAAACCCTAGAAATGGTTGTGCGTGAAAATCCCAGTAACCAAGAAGATTGTGTAATACTCAGACTGGCCCGTCTGGCACCAACAACCATGCCACGCTCAAAATCGCTTAAATCACCTTTCTTTCCCATTCTGACATTCAGTTTGGAGTTCAGGAGATTGTCTTGACCAAGACCACACCCTAAAATGCATTGAAGCCACTGCCATGTGATTGGTTGATTAGATAATTGCATTAATGAGAAACTGAACAGGTGTTCCTAATAATCCTTTAGGGGAGTGTAATAGACCAATGTCCCGTCTACTGTCGTGTTATTTTTAACCTCTGGATAACCTTACGTGCTTGACTGCATATTTCATTTGCAGTGTTCTGAAGGCTATGTTCTATATGGAATATAAGAAAAAGTGAAAAGACTTCTTGAATCACCCTCTTGAAGAATTAATTGACCTCTGAATCTGCATTGGTCAGTATGTGCAGAGGTCAACTGAACTTGCTCTCATTCATGAATTGATTTTGTTTAAGTGATTTCATTTGTAACGCTCCAAGTACCCTTTTCTTTCATTTATATATTTTTTTATGTTATTTATTCATCTATGGACTACATTTCCCATCATACACCTCCCTGGACTGATTACACCAAACACGATACACCTGCACCGCACTGATTGTACACACACCTGCACTTCATTTACACACACGTAAAAGCCACTTCCACACACCACTTCTTGGCAAAGTATTGCATTGCCCCAGCTTACAATTCAAAGTGTTTAACTCTGTCTGCTGATCTGATATCGTACCTAAGACTGTGTACCTCGACCTCTGATCATTCTCTGCCTGTCTTGACCCGGATTGCTCTTTGAACTTTGCTTTTTGCTGCCTGCCCTGACCTTTGCCTGTGACCTCGTCTTGCTCTTTGCTCTCCTGTCTGCAGTTGATTTACTCTATCTGTTTCTCAATAAAGCTACAATTGGATTCCTCTGCATCTGTGCCTTCATTACAGAATACTTCGCCCAAAATGAACTTCCAGCAGCACAACTGACCAATATGGATCTAACAGGTACCATCCAGAGCCCGCTGAGTAAACTGTGTTCTATTTATCAATTCAATCGCATCATCGAGTATTATGTGGAGGAATTTCTTTTTTAAAGCCTGGGCCGGTGTCATCCGTTCCTGTGCCTGTCCCGGTGTCGTCTGTTCCTGTGCCTGTCCCGGTGTCGTCTGTTCCTGTGCCTGTCCCGGTGTCGTCTGTTCCTGTGCCTGGGCTGGTGTCGTCTGTTCCTGTGCCTGGGCCGGTGTCGTCGGTTCCTGTGCCTGTCCCGGTGTCGTCTGTTCCTGTGCCTGTCCCAGTGTCGTCTGTTCCTGTGCCTGTCCCGGTGTCGTCTGTTCCTGTGCCTGGGCTGGTGTTGTCTGTTCCTGTGCCTGTCCCGGTGTCGTCTGTTCCTGTGCCTGGGCCAGTGTCGTCTGTTCCTGTGCCTGTCCCGGTGTCGTCTGTTCCTGTGCCTGGGCCAGTGTCGTCTGTTCCTGTGCCTGTCCCGGTGTCGTCTGTTCCTGTGCCTGGGCCGGTGTCGTCTGTTCCTGTGCCTGTCCCGGTGTCGTCTGTTCCTGTGCCTGTCCCTGTGTCGTCTGTTCCTGTGCCTGGGCCGGTGTCGTCCGTTCCTGTGCCTGTCCCGGTGTCGTCTGTTCCTGTGCCTGGTTCGGTGTCGTCTGTTTCTGTGCTTGTCCCGGTGTCGTCTGTTCCTGTGCCTGTCCCGGTGTCGTCTGTTCCTGTGCCTGTCCCGGTGTCGTCTGTTCCTGTGCCTGTCCCGGTGTCGTCTGTTCCTGTGCCTGGTTCGGTGTCGTCTGTTTCTGTGCTTGTCCCGGTGTCGTCTGTTCCTGTGCCTGGGCTGGTGTCGTCTGTTCCTGTGCCTGGGCTGGTGTCGTCTGTTCCTGTGCCTGGGCCGGTGTCGTCTGTTTCTGTGCTTGTCCCGGTGTCGTCTGTTCCTGTGCCTGGGTCGGTGTCGTCTGTTTCTGTGCTTGTCCCGGTGTCGTCTGTTCCTGTGCCTGGGCCAGTGTCGTCTGCTCCTGTGCCTGGTCCGGTGTCGTCTGTTCCTGTGCCTGGGCCGGTGTCGTCTGTTCCTGTGCATGGGCCGGTGTCGTCTGTTCCTGTGCCTGGGCTGGTGTCGTCTGTTCCTGTGCCTGTCCCGGTGTCGTCTGTTCCTGCGCCTGTCCCGGTGTCGTCTGTTCCTGTGCCTGGGCCGGTGTCGTCTGTTCCTGTGCCTGGGCTGGTGTCGTCTGTTCCTGTGCCTGTCCCGGTGTCGTCTGTTCCTGTGCCTGGGCTGGTGTCGTCTGTTCCTGTGCCTGGGCCGGTGTCGTCTGTTCCTGCGCCTGTCCCGGTGTCGTCTGTTCCTGTGCCTGGATCGGTGTCGTCTGTTTCTGTGCTTGTCCCGGTGTCGTCTGTTCCTGTGCCTGGGCCAGTGTCGTCTGTTCCTGTGCCTGGTCCGCTGTCGTCTGTTCCTGTGCCTGGGCTGGTGTCGTCTGTTCCTGTGCCTGTCCCGGTGTCGTCTGTTCCTGTGCCTGGGCCAGTGTCGTCTGTTCCTGTGCCTGGTCCGCTGTCGTCTGTTCCTGTGCCTGGGCTGGTGTCGTCTGTTCCTGTGCCTGTCCCGGTGTCGTCTGTTCCTGCGCCTGTCCCGGTGTCGTCTGTTCCTGTGCCTGGGTCGGTGTCGTCTGTTTCTGTGCTTGTCCCGGTGTCGTCTGTTCCTGTGCCTGTCCCGGTGTCGTCTGTTCCTGTGCCTGGGTCGGTGTCGTCTGTTTCTGTGCTTGTCCCGGTGTCGTCTGTTCCTGTGCCTGGGTCGGTGTCGTCTGTTTCTGTGCTTGTCCCGGTGTCGTCTGTTCCTGTGCCTGGGCCGGTGTCGTCTGTTCCTATGCCTGGGCTGGTGTCGTCTGTTCCTGTGCCTGGGCTGGTGTCGTCTGTTCCTGTGCCTGGGCCGGTGTCGATACACCTGCACTGCACTGATTGCACACACACCTGCACTTCATTTACACACACATAAAAGCCACTTCCAAACACCACTTCTTGGGCGAAGTATTGCATTGCCCCGGCTTACAATTCCAAGTGTTTAACTCTGTCTTCTGATCTGATATCGTACCTAGGACTGTGTACCTCGACCTCTGATCGTTCTCTGCCTCTTTTGACCCGGACTGGTCTTTGGACTTTGCCTTTTGCTGCCTTCTCTGACCTTTGCCTGTGATCTTGTCTTGCTCTTTGCTCCCTCCATTGATCCTGTCTGCTGTTGTTCTACCTTGCCTGTTGACCATTCTGCATCTGTGCCTTCATTGCATTCTTTCTTTTTTTCGACACAATTCTTCTGATGTTGATTTATGACCTAATCTCACAAAATAATTTCAAGCATTAAGATGTTTTGCAGTGAAAAATTGTTTGTCGATGAAACCCCTCCGCCCAGCTCACCTAATCGCAGATCCTGCAGCAGCTCAAGGATTGTGCATTGATCCAGTCCTCATATTGTCCACCTGTAGACATCTTGATTTATGCACGCAGTGACCTTCTGTTGGCCAAAGGCTAAATGTTAACAGATTCTGAAAACGCCACTTTCAGGATGGAAAAACTAACATTTTTCTTAAAAAGAGTAATTGATTTAGCCATCAGTTGATATCATCGCAGGGCTAAATTTAGAACAAATATGACATTGTTTTTGGCTTTTCTTAAATAAGAATATGCTACCATAGCAGTTTGCATGTTTTAATTCTAGGACTATAACATTATTAAAAAAAAAAAGTAAACGGTATAAGACACTTTCCGAATGATTTTGTGATTGTTATTTTATTACACTGGTGGCTAAAAGGCTGGGCAACATATAGAATAGCGGAATTATGACAATAATAGAACAATCAATATGAAATTACAGAATATTGTGAATATCAAATATTGTTGAAAATGAAGATCAATGTGCCAAAAACAGCACCAATATGCAATTTCACTCCTGCTGAAAAACTAGCCAAGAAGTACTTACGTATTTGTTCCAGCAACTACAGATAGTTCCCCATTTGAGTTTCAATGCCATGTGAAAATAAAGAGCATCTCTAAATGATAGACTCAACTTGCATAATTTACCCCATTGTTCAACCGAACAGTCACACTATTTTCTTTTAGAGCTGATGTACAGTCAAAATCAACTTTGATTGATCATTGAATCATTTTCCTGTTATCACTGTAAATCTGCTCTGAAACAATCTGTAGTGTACTGTGTAAAGTGCAGCACTAACGCTATAGCCTATAAATAAAGTAAGTTGACTTGACATGTAAAGGAAAACTGGACTCATTGGAAAACTAAAAATTGTGTGACTTGTGCCACAGGAGACCTTCTATCAGTTTGAACCAGACGGGATTGCCTTTGTGCATCAATGAGCCTTAACGCCCTGTCACAGATATGTGGTTTGTCCCTCTTCGGATAACGAACCCACAAGGCTTGCCCTTTCAGACATGCGCTTAATAGGCTATATTTGATTTTTTAAGATTAAAATTCACATAAAATTAATCCCATGTTGACTTAATTGATAAACTAATTTAATTTCCATATTTAAAAATGTGAATTTATTTTATCCATACATTAAGACATATAAAGAGGACATGAAAATATCCTGCGCATCAAGAATGACTGTTACGGTGACTTTTGGTTATTTTGACATAAGAGTTTTTTTTGTTTGTTTTTTTGTTTTTTTTGTTACCCAAGTTCGAATTTAAAATGATATTAATATTATTAGCCTGCTTTTTGTTAGTGACATTTGTCAGTAAGGAGGATGTGCGTGTTCACTGGCGCGTGACTGGAAAGATGCAGCGCGCGCTCTCAACACTGTTTCTAGACTGCGCGGTCACGTTTGGAGAGGCGCGCCGAGTACGCGCTGGCGATTCAGCCTGCAGCATATATCGAAGAGGCTGGGAAAATAACACAGACATTTCATTTGGATCTAATTTTCTAATCCCATTTTAAAACAACAAAACCTAAACTTTTCTTTGCTGAAATGCTTTTTCTCTGACGACTTATGGATCATGGATCCTCTCTACATCACTTCGCAAAACTCAAGCGCAAACGGAACCAACGGTTCATTGGTCAATGACACAGACGTGTTCTTGAACCAGTTCGTTCAGCCAGTTTGGCAGATAGTTTTGTGGGCCATCGCATATTGCTGTATAGTTCTGGTGTCAGTTGTTGGAAATATCACCGTCATCTGGATCATTGTAGCGCATAAGCGCATGAGAACAGTTACCAACTATTTTCTGGTGAATCTCGCGTTCGCCGAGGCGTCTATGTCGGCTTTCAACACCGTTATTAACTTTGTGTATGCAGTGCACAACGAATGGTATTTTGGACTTGTTTACTGCAGATTTCACAACTTCTTTCCAATAGCAGCTGTGTTCGCAAGTATTTACTCAATGACGGCAATAGCCCTGGACAGGTGAGCTATTTATGTAGCCTACACTTGCAAATGGTTACATGTTCTGGTTACGCTTTATTGTAATGTGTCCCTGTTACAGTGTAATTATACATTTAAAGGTTAGGGTTTGTATTTATGCATAATTTATAGTTATTACTGTAGTAAATACATGCAACATGTAACAAGGACACACTAAAACAGCAACATTTCCAGTGTTAAATTTACACTCCTGGTGTACATATAGGTCCAACGGTCCTATATGTACACCAGGAGTGTTACTTTAACAATGGAAACTTTGCTGTTTTTTGTTGTATAGCTATTGTATTCTTGAAATAACCGAAGCCAATATAAATACCTCAGAATTTCCATAATATATACATATTGGACAGTCACCTCTGATGACGGACCACTTTATCGTAATGTGTATTGTGAAACTGGCTATACACATAAATGTGAATTGTTTAAGACACAGTACTATTTTGTAAGGATTACCTGGCTCTAAGACATGTTCTCCTTTATCTTTGCTCCATGTCTTTTCTTTCAGACTGATCTCATGAAGTAGCGTGTGTATGACACGCCAATTCGTAAAACTTAACCGTCACTGGGGTTAATGGCATTTATGACTGTTCCCTTACCATCCTAGTGAAAAAAAAGATATGAGTTACCTCAACCCTATCCCTAAACTTAACCGTCACTGGGGTTAATGGCATTTATGACTGGACATTTGACGCGCGTGTACAGACACACGGAATGACGCGGACGTTAATGGCGTAGACATACACGCATACACGCGGATACACGCGGATAGCTCAAAATGCGTAGAGATAACACGCCATTTAACTCTAAAGTGGCGTGTATGTTTACGCAAAAGTCGTGATGTCATGTTGTTTCTTTAGAGAAGATTTTAAGCCTGAAAGGTGAAGTAAATAGTTTTTTGAAATGGCAGATGAATCAAAATTAAATTTAATGTGGCTAAACAAGAGTATGTGAGTAAGAGTACGTAATACGTGTCAAAAGTTTGGAAACATTCAATTTTGTAATGTTTTTTAAAGAAGTCTCTCACCGAGGCTGCATTTATTTAATCAAAAATACAGTAAAAACCTTAATATTGCTGTATTTGATTACTCCAGTCTTCAGTGTCACATGATCTATGCTGATTTGCCCCTAAAGAAACATTTTTTTATTATTAACATATTATAATTTTTCAGGATTCTTTGATTAATAGACAGTTCAATAAATGCCATTTATTTGCATGTATTACATTTATTAAAGCATTTATTAAACAGAAATATTTTTTCATATCTCTTCAGTCACTGTAGATCAATTTAATGCTTCCTTGATGAATAAAAAATGAATTTCTCTTTTTTGAATCTTACCACAAATGTTTGCATCATTGTTCCCACAAAAATGTTAAGCAGAAAAAACTCTGAAGGATCAAGTGACTCTGGAGACTTCGTTCATTAAATTCATTAAATTCCTTACATTTTTAAACGTTTTAAAATAGAAAGAGCATTTGTAACAATAACTGTACCACAGCACCACTGTGCTGTTTTTTGGGAGGATGGAATTGAAATCTGAAAATTCAAACCTGTGTAGAAAGCAAAGATCATAGAACGAAGCTGCATCCGTTCTATAATCGCTGTGGGGAAGACCCAACCCACTAAAAAGCAGTGGTGTCACAATATATCGCAATACAAAAATGCAACAATATGTATTGTGGATAGTATAACCAAAATTAAAATTACTGTGTAAGAAAAAAGCAAGTTCACAGAGTTTTAGTGTGAGTACTTCATTAAAGGGATAGTTCACCCAAAAATGAAAATTCTGTCAGTATTTACTCACCCTCATGTTGTTCCAACCCCGTAAGACCTTCGTTCATCTTCGGAACACGAATTAAGATATTTTTGATGAAATCTGAGAGCCTGGATCACTCCTCCATACTAGTCCATAGGCTTCTTGAGGGATTGAAACTTGCCGGCCTCGAAAAGTTATTAAAGACATTGTTAAAATAGTCCAAGTGACTACAGTGGCTCAATCTTAACTTTATCAAGCGACGAGAATACTTTTTTGTGCGCAAAAATAACGACTTTATTCCAACTCCTTCTCTTTGAGCGTCTAGTCAGTTAAACGAGTGTAATTGCGTAGAGCTACGTCACACCTAGGCTCACTATTGGCCGACGCTGGTCATGTGTGTGATGCGTGTGACGTACAACAACAGATCATACGCTGTTAAACTAGTAACCTGACTCGAGGCAGAGAGAAAGACATGAATAGTTGAAATAAAGTCATTATTTTTGTTGTTTTTTTGCACACAAAAAGTGTTCTCATCGCTTGATAAAGTTAAGATTGAGCCACTGTAGTCACTTTGATTATTTTAACGATGTCTTTAATAACTTTTTGAGGCCGGCAAGTTTCAATCCCTCAAGAAGCCTATGGACTAGTATGGAGGAGTGATCCAGCTCTCAGATTTCATCAAAAATATCTTAATTCGTGTTCTGAAGATGAACGAAGGTCTTATGGGATTGGAACAACATGGGTGAGTAAATACTGACAGAATTTTCATTTTTGGGTGAACTATCCCTTTAAATTACTATATATTGTTGAATATAATGTATGAATGCAATGGGGGAATATTTGTGGGTCCTGATGATGCCAAATGTCTGATGTTGCCAGTAAAAAGTGGCCTACATTATTTCAAATATATCTAGTCAGTGAATGTGTGTAAGCATAATCATCTACAATAATTTGTTATTTTAAAGGGTACCTATTATGGATTTTTGAAAATTGCCCTTCATGTAGTGTTTAGCATAGATCTAAGTGAACGAAAACATCCTGCAAAGTTTTAAACATGAAAGTTCATCGTATACAAAGTTATTGTCTCTCAAAAGAAAGAGTCGACTCTGAGTCGCTGATATGAATCGTTCGAAGAACGATGCTTTTCCTTTGTCTGGTTGACGTCAACTTGACAAGTTATTTGAATAAGAAACGCCCACTTATTGCGCTCGGAGACGCCAGGGAAAACCGGAAAACAATCATGTCGACGAGACGCTGTGTTTTGAAGAAAAGCGAACTTTTTTCACCTGCCAAGTGAGGAGTATTTGAAGACTAAGAGGCTGCAGTTCATATATACAAGTACTGCTATACCACACAAGTATAGCCCAAACCTTGTTCTGTGTTCGCGTCATTTTGAAGATGATTGCTTCACAAACCTAAACGCTATAAAGTATGGATTCGCGAGCCGGCTCTATCCTAACGAGCTGAGGATCTGAATCAGGTGTGTTAAATAAGGGAGACATACACAATATGCAGAGAACCCATTTAAGGTGATAAGCGTTACGTTTTCGACAATCTCTGCACAGAAAATACCAATCACAACTGACTAGGTCATCTGACCAATCACCGCAGATTAGCGTCACGCAAAGGCGGGTTTTGGAAAAATGACTCGCTAAACGATTCATATGGGAGTCGGTGAAGAAATCAGGTAAAAATAAATGCATATAAGACAACAAAAGTGTTTTTTGTCATTGCATGCGTGTAAAACTGTTGTTGGGGACTCCCAGAACAATATTAGGAACATTTTAAATGCCATAATAGGTACCCTTTAAGCGGTATTTTCAGCTTCAAAATCATGGATGTGTTTATTCTGGTGTCAATATTGTCCTAAGTCCAAGCCTATTCATTTCTACCCACAATGTAATACCAAATATAGCATTTTAATCAATAGTCCGTTTTTTCTTTACCTTTTATCATGACTTGTAGTATCGCAATAACATCGTATCACGAGTTCAGTACAGTGATATGTATCGAATCGTGATTTGAGGTTATCATTACACCCCTACTAAAAAGACAAACTCCACTAGTCATCTCTCCCACTATCCAAATCATATCAGAAGGACCAGGCAAATAATTTAGGGTTAATTCGAGTGGCTGATTCTCCTTTGAGTTTACATAAATAGCAGGTCATTGCCTTTGTTATCCCCCTCCCTGCAGGTACATGGCTATCATCCACCCACTCCAGCAACGCCTGTCGTCCGCTGAGACTAAGTTGGTGGTGGGGGTGATCTGGGCCCTGGCGCTGCTCCTGGCTTTCCCCCAGTACTATTTTTCCAGCATCGCTCAGCTACCAGGACGTGTCGTGTGCTACATCAACTGGCCAGAGTACAGCGTGTGGGATTTTCAAAAGACGTAAGATAAACTTTGTTTTGAACATGCATGTTTGTTGGACACCCTACCAGAAGAATAACTTCTGGAAAACGTCTGGAAACTACAGTCACACTTCAAAACACCTACTATTGCAATAATAATATGAAAAAGACAAAGACAATTCAAATCTTGCCCAAAAATGCATACTCGCATTCGCATCCTTAAAGGAGTACTTCACTTTTCAAAAAACTGATAAAAAAAAAAAAGCTGATAATTTACTCACCCCATGTCATCCAAGATGTCTGTTTCATTCTTTCTTCAGTCGAAAAGAAATTAAGGTTTTTAATGAAAACATTCTAGCATTTTTCTCCATATAATGCACCTTAATGGGAACCAAACGGTTCAAGGTCCAAATGACAGTTTCAGTGCAAACTGCAAACTGTTCAAAGGGCTTTAAATGATTCCAGACGAAGAATAAGGGTCTTATCAAGTGAAACGATCGCTCATTTACAAAAATAATAACAAAGTTTAAGTTTTATAAGCACAAATGCTCGCCTTGCTCTGTCGTGATGCAAGTTCGTGACTTTCCTGTTCGAACTCGTTCATCAAAATGAACGAATCTTTTCCCGAGTCAATTCGTTCGTTGAATGAACCAAATGACATGGAAAAAGATTCATTCATTTTGATGAACGAGTTTGAACAGGAGAGTCACGAACGCTCATCACAGAACAGAGCAAGGCGAGCATTTGTGCTTATAAAACTTAAACTTTGTTATTTATTTATTAAATGAGCGATCGTTTCCCTTGATAAGACCCTTAATCATCGCCTGAAATCATTTAAAGCCCTTTGAACAGTTTGCAGTTTGCACTGAAACTGTCATTTGGACCTCGAACTGTTTGGTTCCCATTGAAGTCCATTATATGGAGAAAAATGCTAGAATGTTTTCATCAAAAACCTTCATTTCTTTTCGACTGAAGAAAGAATGACACGGACATCTTGGATGACATGGGGGTGAGTAAATTATCAGCAAAAGTTTTTCCAAAAGTGAACTACTCCTTTAAGCAAAGGCAGCAACAAGCGTTCAAGACAGAACTGCTTATTTTAGCAAAACCATAACATAGCAATGAGAAATCTGTCAATGCAGAATGAAAACAACATTGGGGACACCATAGGGTGCACTCTCAGCAGTATTCGGTCGAACCGATACAAAGTGTGTGATTTACGTTATGAATATTTAAACTGTGGCCAAGCACGAATACGCCCTGTCCTGCATCTTAATACATATTTATCAGCTCCTGAACGAGTTTTGATAGATCTTCACATCCTCTCACTCTAATTGCTACCAACTCCAATCCGATTCTCCAGTCTCCAGCCTGTTTCCTGCAATGGCTCTGTCGGTGTCAGGTGTCGACGGCATGCTCTTATTTCCGTAACAGCTTAGTCGTTCACCCACCCGTACAGTCAATCTTCCAGCAGGCTTCTCCCTGTCACGCCAAAGCAGTGAACGCCTCTACCTCCTTTAAGTGACATAACCTGTCAGACTTCACCATTCCTACTTTGCAGGAATCAATTCTTGAGGAAGTATCTCAAGCTTTTGTCTGCCGGAACATTCTTTAAATGTATAGATAGTCTCTGAGAAACCAATTCTGGGTATCACAAGATAACAAGATGTACAAGATAAGGAGCATTGATCAATGAATTCTTTTTAACTGGTTGGTAGATCTTTGTGTGTGTGAGAGAGAGGATGATGGATTGCTAGATCAGGACAGAAAGGGAGTAGATTCAAAGTTCCTAATGTTTTCTTTATGCACTCACATATCCATCGGAGTTTGCAGGATTTTGGATCGTGCACAGCATGATTTTTGTTTATGTGCAATCACCCGTCATGTTGTTATGATTGTCTCCTTATTTCCTAGCACATTACAAGCTTTTTTTGAAATTAACCAAGTGGAAAATATTTAAAGGAGTAGTTCACTTTTAAAAAAAAAAATTGCTGATAATTTACTCACCCACGTCATCCAAGATGTCCACGTCTTTCTTTCTTCAGTCGAAAAGAAATTTAGTTTTTTGATGAAAACATTCCAGGATTTTTCTCCATATAATGGACTTCAATGGGAACCAAATGGTTCAAGGTCCAAATGAGAGTTTCAGTGCAGCTTCAAATGGCTTTAAACGACACCAGACGATGAATAAGGGTCAGGGGTCTCATTTATAAAGCGTGCGTACGCACAAAACAGGGCTGGAAACGTACGTACGCCAGTTTCCACGCAAAGGTTGTGATCTATAAAAAACAAACTTGACGGGAGAAAGTGCGCACCATTAAGCAAACTTTGCTTAATGTGAAGCACATTCTGGAGACAAAGGGAATTGGCGACACCGATGGTGAGGTGTAGTTAAATGTCTTTTTGGTCACTTTTAGACCGAAAATCTAAAGAAAATTATAGCCTATCTATAGACTACAAAAATAAAATAGCCTACAAATAAAATTTCACTCACCAAACGAATCACTTGAAGCCAATATCCATCCCTTCTTAAGTGTCCGCGCCAGCACGCGCACTGGGCTGTTTAGTGAAACTGACGCGCATAATCTAACTGCAGATGAACCGTAGCCTATATCTTCATGAGTAGGCTAATAAATACAGTGCACGTTCTCAATAACAGTTTAAATAAATGAAATAATGATTTAAACTATGTTTTACTTCTGATATAAACATTTAGATTAAATATGCCATTCTCATTAATGGAGTTAAACATTTAAACTACATGAAATCATTACTGAGAAGTTACAATATATATATATTCAATAAATACAAATATATATTTGTTGTGGATGCAATGCTTTTGAACACTTTCCCTCTGGCATGCAGTGTTTTAATGTTTTATCAGATAATTGCTAATCATGATAATAGCAGATTGTCTGAGAAAATAATTCCATGCAAATAATGCACAACCATGTCTTTCCATTAAAAATATAAATTCATTAAAAATACTATTCGGCCAGTGGAAAAGATTGAGAAGATCTTTCTCTGAGATGTATTTGACAATATTTGATTTACACATTCAAAAACAAGGCAAGGATATAGGCAACGGAAAAAATTAAATAATTTATTGTGACACGGCACATCTGTATTTCATATTTTCCTAACGTCTTGTACGTTAACATGGTATCACGTGGATGAAATCACATGCAAATGATATGCAGATGAGGATATGCATATTTAAACTAGCCGTTGTAAGCTCCATATATGGTTATTTCGGGGAGGAGACGCGTGTGCGCACAATCTTCGGCTGACTGGGATTTATAAAGTGAATTCCTCGCAGGTTCTGGCGTACGCACGGTTTTATAAATCTGAATATTTTTTGGCGTACGCCATTTTTGGCTTTCGGGCGCACATACACTTTTAGAAAGGATCCTACGCACAGTTTTATAAATGAGACCCCTGGGGCCTCATTTATAAAACTTTGCGTAGGATTTGCGTCAGAAGTGGCGTACGGATGAAACATAGGACGTGCGTACGCACAGAAATATTCGGATTTATAAAACCGTGCGCACGCACATCCTACGCATTTTCCCCTTAATAAATCACAATCAATTCTAAATGTAGCGCAGCTTTTGCGGCTTCATGTCACGCCCATAGTTGCCCATAAATAGTCCGTGAAACGCCCAAAGGTTAATATTCATGAATTGCGAAATCATGTTAAACACAGAGAGGAATTAAAAAAAACTTAACTTCACTCAATATGAAGTAGAAGTTATCGTTGGCGAGGTGGAAAAGAGGAGAAAAATGTTGTTTGGAGGGCACATTGGGCCTTACTAATGCCAACAAGGCACTTGAGTGGCAAAAGGTTGCAGACGCCGTGCTGTAGCCTCACAACCTCGGACTGTGGCCGAAATAAAAAAGAAATGGTCGGACATCAAAGTCGAGGCAAAAAAAGCGTCGAGTCATTAATTCAATTAGAGAGGTGGCCAAGGAGTTGGGCGAAATCAAGACTGTCCTAACTGAAATAAACTGCATAATGAGGGAATTCTCGAATAAATAATATATTTTTTCCACACCTTTTGTTGTGAAGATGATGCGTTCACTCCGAATCCTTCCATTTAATCGCTACATCTTCCAAGAGCGCAATATCAGCCATTGTGCGTCATTACGCATTGTGATGGGGCATTTTATTTCCATCCATTTAATTCTGCATCTGACAAGCTACGGATGTCGGTTATAATCTACTTGGAAATGGGAAATAGTTCAGCGCAAATGTAATTTCTCGCAGCTTTCTGAATGGTTGAGACACGTCATACGTTATTTTATAAAAAATAAAACAAAATATGCATGAATACCACGATTCCGTAGCTGATGAAGACGTTTTTACTATGAAAACAACTTTCCCCAGTGGACAAATAATATATATATTTTAGGGCTGTCAAACGATTAATCGCGATTAATCGCATTCAAAATAAAAGTTTGTGTTTACATAATATATGTGGGCGTAGTGTGTATAATTATTTTGTATATATAAATACACACACATGCATGTATATATTTAAGAAAAATGTGTTCTTAATATATGAAATATTTATACATAATATTAATTATGTATAAATATATATAAAGTATATGAAGAGTTCAGATGCAAAAGCCTCTAAATGCCATTTGAAATTTTCTTCTAAAATGATAATTTTTATCAAGCTTGTATATTTAAGTTCATTAATTTCACTTAAATGGCAATGAAGATTACCTATTAATTGTCATTTAAGTGAAATTACTGAACTTAAATATACAAGCTTGATAAAAATTGTCATTTTAGAGGAAAATTTCAAATGGCATTTAGAGGCTTTTGCATCTGAACTCTTCATATACTTTCAGATTTTTCTTAAATATATACATGCATGTGTGTGTATTTATATATACAAAATAATTATACACACTACGCCCACATATATTACGTAAACACAAACTTTTATTTTGAATGCGATTAATCGCGATTAATCGTTTGACAGCCCTAATATATTTATCTATCTATTTATATATCTCCCTAATTATCTATCTATCTGACTGACAATCTAATTGCTAGCCTATATCTGCTCCGTTAGACGGACATATTGGCGAGATTATCAGTTTTGTGCATTACTTCGTTCTGTTTACCATCTTATTTATGAGGATGAATTGCATATACCAATATTATAGCAGAAAATATTTCACTTTCTTTTTGGGAATATGTGTTAATTTGCATTTCTGTCGATCAAACGGGTGTTCGTGTAGGCTGTTAATTGTTTATTGTTAATTGTAGGCTTGCTTTGTGAAGTCTTCGTGTTATTTATGAGAGGCAGTATTGCCATTTATTTTACACAACCGTCTACAGTTTCACACACATTCACGTTTTTTTCCAACTGCCGACGGACGGTGTCGCCATTTCTCATTTCACCCGTCTTTGTGCGTACGCCTGGGTCAGAGCTTGCGTGAAGGACCGCACATTTTACCGTCAAGTTTGTTTTTTTATAAATACCAACTATTGCGTAGAGAGATTCTTTTGTGCGTACGCAACGTTTACAAATGAGGCCCCAGATCTATGACCCTTCGAGTCGTGACTCGAAAAAAGATTTGTTCATTTTGATGAACGAGTTCGATCAGGAGAGTCACGAACGCTCATCACAGAACAGAGCAAGGCGAGCATTTGAGCTTATAAAACTTAAACTTTTTATTTATTTTTGAAATGAGCAATAGTTTCGCTAGATAAGACCCTTATTCATCGCCTGAAATCATTTAAAGCCCTTTGAACAGTTTGCACTGAAACTGTCTTTTATACCTTGAATCGTTTGGTTCCCATTGAAGTCCATTATATGGAGAAAAATCCTGGAATGTTTTCATCAAAAACCTTTTCTTTTCAAATGAAGAAAGAAAGACATGGACATCTTGGATGACATGGAGGTGAGTAAATTATCAGCAAAAGGTTTTTTTAAAGTGAACTACTCCTTTAATTACCTCTCACCACCGAGATAGTTGACAAGGAATGCGTTAAAACCCCACAACTCATTTGGCTCTTTCTAAGTAGCATGTCTAAAACACGTTCAATGAGAACAACAAGAGAGAAGAAGGCATTCGCATTGCTTTTTTTGGACTTTCTTACAGGACAGGAAATGCAGAATGTTTTGGTTAATGCGTGAAAGGCCTGTGTGTATTTTCCCTCTCCTGTGAGACGAGTGTCTTTCTAGATAAGCCTAATTAGCACGTTGAATTGTACAGCGCTCCAAAAGAAGAGAGGCACTGCCGCAAGCACCTGAATCCTGAGAGCATTCACAGTTCATGATTCAAAAGTTTTCCAGCGGTTATTTTTAAGTGGGAGCCAATGTGAGAAAACATGTGGGACTCTGAGTTTGTTGGTGTGTGGCATCCTTTTGTGTAAAAAAAACGTGCCCCTTAAAAATATGCCACAACAACTTTGAGTCTATTTTCATCTTGGGTTTCATGTCTTGTTCTTGTTGGTTGGCTGCCTCTCCCATACTAATTCCCCATCTGTCTCTTTCTCTCTCACAGGTATTACGTCTGCGTGGTCGTGCTTATTTACTTTCTGCCTTTGCTCATCATGGGTTGTGCTTACCTGGTGGTGGGACGCAGTCTCTGGGCTAGTGAGATTCCTGGAGACTCTTCAGACCGCTACCGACAGCAGCTGACCGCCAAACGGAAGGTCATCATCTGTAGAGTGACACAGAAGCTTAATGTCAATTGCATGACTGAAAAGGCTTGAATGGATAGTAACCCTGCAAAAATTATCCGATGAAGCTTGTTGAGGGAATATCTAGTTCGGGTTCACACTGTACGAATTTGGCCGTCTGAAACAAATGTTGAGGATCCTAAAAAGATTCCTCTGTTCCTAGACCAAAATCTGAAGTCTTTGTTCGCTAGTTTGCAGACAGCTGATTAATCACAGTTGCAATCAAATTTTATCTGATTTGACACAGTCCTGCAGTGCGAGTTCTCCTCTCTCTAACCGTTCTTGTCTGTCAGTCATATAATGGAGGTCTATGGTCACCACCTCAAAGAGCATGCACAGAGAAGTCCAAATTAAACATGATTTAATGACTCGTAAATGTAAGTACACATTGATGGCCTAAGACACGAAACGAGCGGTTTGTGTGAGAAAACGAACAGTATTTATATTGTTTTTACCTCTTGCAACCACAGCCATGTCTAAGCGCGAGCGCAGGAAAGCTCCCAAAGTGATCTCTTCGGAAGTGAAGAAGAGGATGCGCGAGCATACGTAATTGTTTTCTTTTACGACGGTTTAAACATGCCGGATAAACGCAAAGTAGTACCATTTTAAATAGAGGTCTTTCCTACAATCTTTTTGCCTGCTTTTCGCCCGCGCCTTTAGATCACTTGGACGTGGCTGTGGTTGCAAGAGGTAAAAACGATATAAATACTGTTCGTTTTCTCACACAAACCGCTCGTTTCGTGTCTTAGGCCGTCAATGTGTACTTACACTTACGAGTCATTAAATCATGTTTAATTTGGACTTCTCTGTGCATGCTCTTTGAGGTGGTGACCATAGACCTCCATTATATGACTGACAGACAAGAACGGTTTGACCTAAAAATATCAAAATTGAAAATACTGTGGAAACAAAGATGCCTCAATCTTAGATGCCCTTGAGGTAAGCTAAAACATACCAACAATTAATTTCAAAGTGAACTATCCCTTTAACGCTAGACACTGTTTTTATTTGCTAGCTACCATTTAAATCCTGCATGTAATGCAGCTTACAGTCACCGAACGTGTCACGGATTGATGATGTAAAAGAACAGTCTGACATGAATGACAATTGAGATCCTGACAGGCAACAGTTGTAAATCGTACAGTGTGTACCCGCCTCTATATCCCATTCTTAGGGACCAGCATGCACTTTGCTGGTCTGTTTAACAGGAACATGACTAGGTTTTCAACTTATTTCAGCTCCTTCCATTTTAACTTGCGTAGGTGGTGAAGATGATGATCGTCGTTGTGTGCACCTTCGCCATCTGTTGGCTGCCCTACCATGTCTACTTCCAGTTGCACCAGTTCCTTCCTCACTTATTTGAGGAACCCTTCATCCAGCAGGTGTACTTAGGAATAATGTGGCTTGCCATGAGCTCCACCATGTACAATCCCATCATCTACTGTCTTCTCAATGACAGGTGAGATTTGGTCAAGTGGAAAACAGGTTCAGGTTTTAAAGCGAATCACGCAATACTCATCTATCTGTGCAGGTTTCGAGCTGGATTCCAACAGGCGTTCTTCTGGTGTCCTTGTGTCCCTCGAGGCTCCTATGAAGGTCTGGAGCTCAAGTCGACTCGCTATCTTCAGACGCAAGCCAGCATTTACCGTGCCAGCCGAATGGAGACCACAGTCTCCACAGTCATGCCGAATGGAGAGGTAGACCTTCAGGAGAACACAAGGAGATCCATAGATCTCACTTCCAATGGTTCTTCACGAAGTGCCTCAAAGACAGTCTCTGAGTCCTCCAGCTTCTATTCTAGTAACAATCTAGCTTAGAAAGGAATGCAAGAAATACTTTCAAGGTTATAGTACCAATCCTGTGAGGAGAAGGGCAGAGATTTACGTTCCAGGGAATGTCATGATGTGAGGTACAACAAGCCAAAACAGGCTTTTATGTTTTCTTGTGGACAGAAGGATTATGTGTGGAAACATCCATCATCATGTTTTACTACTCAAGGCTGCTGGATAGAAATCAACCCCGTAAGAGTTCACCAAACAACTTACCCAATCGCCATTTGCTAAGGCCCCAGCAGGTTTGTTTAGGAAAACTTGACCAGCTGATGCCCTTGGCAACGATCCGTCTTTCATTACTGCTGGTCGTAGATGATTCGATAGCCAGCATGACGACATGGAAGGGTTTGCACCTGTTGTTGCACATACTGGACTACGGAGGCGACAATGTAGTGGATTTGTCTGGAATGCAGAGGGTCATTATAAATATAGCACAAACAGAGAGGAAAACTACTAACATAGTTACTTCTAATTATATCACTATAATCCTCGGTTAAATCCAGAGTTTATTATTAGCATGTTATATTTACATTGACACATTTAGCAGATGCTTTTCTCTAAAGTGATTTACAGCAATGCATGAATATGAAGAATATGCAGAAGCAATGCATCTTAAAGTGAAAGTGACATGACATGAAGGTCAACCCATACTCTGCATTTAACCCATCCAAGTTAGTGCACATATCAGGAGCAGTGAGTAGTGAACACACACACTTAAACTGTGTGTGTGACACACAGTTGCGGTATTGAGCGTAGAGCGCTGTTCATTCACTGCAGCCAGTATTGAGGAACGAACCCGCGACTTTCGAGTTACAAGTCTGACTCTCTAACCATTAGGACAGTAAACACAAAAAGTGCTTGTAATATAAAGTTTTAGCCATCATTCAGAATAGTACAAGCTAAAATAGCGAGGGATTAAAGAATAGTGAAAAGATAGATAAAGAAATATGTTAATATCAGCAGGCAGCAGTTAAATGCATGTTGTTAAAGTAAAAAAAGACCATGTTAAATACATTTTATTTTTATTATTATTTTAAGATTTAAAACTTGATTGTATAGCTTTAAAACCTAGCTTTTGTTTTGTGGTGTCTGATTGTAGTATCTGTAATATTTGTAAAGATTGTGCATTGCAATGATAATAGCATTTTCATATAGAGTTAAAGGGATAGTTCACTTTGAAATTAATTTTTGGTATGTTTTAGCTTACCTCAAGGGCATCCAAGATGTAGGTGTCTTTGTTTCCGCGGTAGTTTCAATTTTGATATTTTTAGGTCAAACCGTTTTTGTCTGTCAGTCATATAATGGAGGTCTATGGTCACCACCTCAAAGAGCATGCACAGAGAAGTCCAAATTAAACATGATTTAATGACTCGTAAATGTAAGTACACATTGATGGCCTAAGACACGAAACGAGCAGTTTGTGTGAGAAAACGAACAGTATTTATATCGTTTTTACCTCTTGTAACCACAGCCACGTCCGAGTGATCTGAAGGCGCGGGCGCTTTGTGTTCGTTTTCTCAAACAAACCGCTCGTTTCGTGTCTTGGGACATCAATGTGTAGTGTGTACTTACATTTACGAGTCATTAAATCATGTTTAATTTGGACTTCTCTGTGCATGCTCTTTGAGGTGGTGACCATAGACCTCCATTATATGACTGACAGACAAGAACGGTTTGACCTAAAAATATCAAAATTGAAACTACCGCGGAAACAAAGACACCTACATCTTGGATGCCCTTGAGGTAAGATAAAACATACCAAATTAATTTCAAAGTGAACTATCCCTTTAATAAGTTCAGTGTTATCAAAATCTACATTCAAGTGTGTGCTAGTCCTACACGTTTGCTCACACAGTGGTTGTTGTACATCTGTGTGTAAGATCATGATGCTGTTTGCTGTGGCTTGTGCTCGCTTTATATGCTTTTTTTAGCGCAAATTGTAGAGGCTCTTGCTTTGTTGGGCAGGTGTTAGAGCTGCTTTGATGCCTGGAGAAGAACAAAAGAGCAGCGATGTTCCACCTTTTGAACTGCTCTGCAGCTGCATACGCTTGCATCTAGCGTAATATCGAAGCCCTCTTAGTGGACACATGTTTAGAGTCACTCTGGATTTTATTTAGACTGGTAAAACAGACAGAAACACAACACTGGTTAGAACTGTTTTTTACATATCTGATTTGTGTTGTATTGATTTTCCCAGTGGATAGTTGTCCAAATCTTTTGTCAGAAAAAACAAAACCAAAAATTTAAGGGACCATAATATCAAGAACATGCATCATAAGAGGACATATATGAGATTGACGTGGACCATGTCTTTTAGCTTTGAGGTCTAGATGGTAACTTTAGATGTAACTTTTAGCTGGTGCACATATGTAAGACTATGGGCCCTATTTTAACGATCTGAAACGCAAGTGTCAAAGCGCAAAGTGCAAGTAATTTTTGTGGGCGGATCCCGGCGCTGTTGCTATTTTCCCGGCGGGATAAATGTCTTGCGCCTGGCGCAAATCTAAAAGGGGTTGGTCTGGAGTAGCTTCATTATTCATAGGTGTGGTTTGGGCGTAACGGAAATAAACCAATAAGAGCGTCATATCATACGGAGCCCCTCTAGTCCCACTTTGGTAAAAAAAAAAATTATAACTACCTTGTGGCCTCAAGATAGTAACTTGTGGCCTCAAGATACTAACTCGTGGCCTCAAGATACTAACTCGTGGCCTCAAGATACTAACTCGTGGCCTCAAGATAGTAACTCGTGGCCTCAAGATACTAACTCGTGGCCACAAGATAGTAACTCGTGGCCTCAAGATACTAACTCGTGGCCTCAAGATACTAACTCGTGGCCACAAGATACTAACTCGTGGCCTCAAGATACTACCTCGTGGCCTCAAGATACTAACTCGTGGCCACAAGATAGTAACTCGTGGCCTCAAGATAGTAACTCGTGGCCTCAAGATACTAACTCGTGGCCTCAAGATACTAACTCGTGGCCACAAGATACTAACTCGTGGCCTCAAGATACTAACTCGTGGCCACAAGATACTAACTCGTGGCCTCAAGATACTAACTCGTGGCCACAAGATAGTAACTCGTGGCCTCAAGATAGTAACTCGTGGCCTCAAGATACTAACTCGTGGCCTCAAGATACTAACTCGTGGCCACGAGATACTAACTCGTGGCCTCGAGATACTAACTCGTGGCCTCGAGATACTAACTCGTGGCCACAAGATACTAACTCGTGGCCTCAAGATACTAACTCGTGGCCACAAGATAGTAACTCGTGGCCTCAAGATACTAACTCGTGGCCTCAAGATACTAACTCGTGGCCTCAAGATACTAACTCGTGGCCACAAGATAGTAACTCGTGGCCTCAAGATACTAACTCGTGGCCTCAAGATACTAACTCGTGGCCTCAAGATACTAACTCGTGGCCTCAAGATACTAACTCGTGGCCTCAAGATAGTAACTCTATCTTGAGGCCACGAGTTACTATCTTGAGGCCACAAGATAGTTTTAATTATTTTTTTTTACCAAAGTGGGACTAGAGGGGCTCCGTAATATCACATTCCCTTTAAGAGCGTGATGAACGAGGTGCGCTTGTTCCATGGCGCAATTCTATTTTAACGGCGCATTTACCAGACGCACTTCACAATCGGTTCACAGCCGAGGAGATCGATGTTCTCGTCAGGGCCGTAAAAGAAAGAGAAGGGACATTGGGGATGGGACAAACCCACCCAAATTAGCTTTGGTTAAACATGCATATAATAACTTGGGTAAATGTGTAAGTTTTATGCCTATTTTTCCCATCATCATGGACACAACAATGATTTCCCTCATGTTTATATATGTTTCCTTATAATAATGTATCATTTGCAAAAAGTAAAATGCATCTGTGTAGGTGAGAGAATCATCTACAGTGTATGCGCGTTGTTCACACTCTGTATTATGGCTAAGCATGCGCGCTTAAAATAGCATTATGAACAACGCGCAACACGCCACTGACTTTAGACCAGGTTTTTTCTGGTCATTGGCGCAATTGTTTTCTGGAACTGCAAAATAGCACTAGGAATTGTTTGCGCCGACACACGCCTCCTTTTTGCGCCAACCCGCCCAGGGAGCGCAAGTACATTTCCTAGTTTACCGACGTGCGTCTGTGGAGGGAAAAATCCCGCTTTGCGCGCGTGCAAAATAGGAATGATACATGCGTCAGTGTATAAAGTCATTTGCGCCGGGTGCAAGATAGAGCCCAAAAACTTTGATTCATGTTGTCCACAGGGGCATATTTAAAATTTTTTGTCCAATCAAATGCTCTCTAGAATGAAAATGGCCCCTTTATCTAATATAACTAGCCACCAAATATTGCAATTGCAACAAAAATCATGGTTTTAAAAGATGTAGCCAAAAGGCTAAAAAAGATGAGTTCTTAGATACTTTGTCTCGTTCCAACTTCCTGTTACATCAGGGAGAGAAAATATTATGTAAAGCTAGTCATTCTTCAGGAAGCCCACCACCAGCTGCTGTTCAAGCTCTTAAAACTGAGTATAATGTTATTAAGCACCAGAGAGCCTCATAGATCACATCCAACATTTAAACTATTCTGATTTATGTACATATGATGTATTTCATTTGTTTATCTGTTAAGAGATTTGTGCATAAAATAAAGCTACTGCTTGTCTGTATGAGTCTAAATTTAAATGTATAGCCTTACACTGCTAATATTAGATTGCAATTAAAGAAACATTACTGTGTACTTGTCATTGCTTTATGATTTTCTGAAGGAAATGTAAATCTCCAATGACTCTTGTTTGCATCTCTGCTTTCGTCAATAAAATCAGATACCATTACAATATTCTGAAGTAATAATAGTACTTGTTTTTTATTCTGAAAAGAGATGTCATAGCCCACTTCTCACAATCTAATCCACTCCTATGATATTTAACTGAATATTCTTGTGTGTGCAAGTTTTCATCAGCCTAAAGCAGTAGTATCCATTTGTTATCTTGAAAGCTAAACCCACTCTGAATGAGCAAAACTGAGCAGCTGGAGCATTGCAACGAGATGGACGTTTTCACTGTTAATCAAAATTTATGAGCATGTTTTCCACTTAATCCATATAATCCATTCTTAAATACCCAAATGGGAGCTATTTCTAAAACAATTACAGCAAGCTGTGATCAGGCAATAAGACCACCCTGCCAAGTCTGAGCAGCGCTCTCAAAGGTGCTGTTCAACGGGGAGAAAATTAAATCTTTTGGGTTCAATATCATCAACGTATGCTGTGTGCTCTGACAAGATGTCTGGCAGTGCCCTCGATGAAGACACTATCGACTGCTTCACATTCTCTATATGGCAATATTCAGGTACCTAGTGGATTGAATCAAGCTTTCATTTAATTGAATGTACTTTTTCAGAAGCTCTAAAAAGACAAGGCTCATACTTCTATAGAGAAGACACTCTAAACTCGACACTTTAGCAAAAGACTGTTGCATTCAAATCAATTCAAGTAATTTCATTCAAAGTCATTCAACTAAGTCAGTTTAATGTAATTTAAGTTAGACAGACAGATAAGTAGATAGATAGATAGATAGATAGATAGATAGATAGATAGATAGATAGATAGATAGATAGATAGATAGATAGATAGATAGATAGATAGATAGATAGATAGATAGATAGATAGATAGATAGATAGATAGATAGATAGATAGATAGATAGATAGATAGATAGATAGATAGATTCTTAGAAAAAAAGGTACAAAAGCTGTCACTGGGGCTGTACCTTTTCAAAAGGTAAACTTTTGTCAATTTTAGGTGGTAATATGTACATTTTAGGTATTAATATGTCAATTTCAGGTGCTAATATGTACATTTAAGTGTTAATATGTACATTTTATGTGCTAATATGTACATTTAAAGTGTTAATATTTACATTTTAGGTGCTAATATGAACATTTTAGGTGCTAGTATGTACATTTTAGGTATTAATATGTCAATTTCAGGTGCTAATATGTACATTTTAGATGCTAATATATACATTTCAGGTGCTATGTACATTTTAGGTGCTAATATGTACATTTAAAGTGTTAATATGTACATTTTAGGTGCTAGTATGCACATTTTAGGTGCTAATATGTACATTTAAGGTATTAATATGTCAATTTCAGGTGCTAATATGTACATTCAGGCGCTAACATGTACATTTTAAGTGTTAATATGTACATTTCAGGTGCTAATATGTACATTTTAGGTGCTAATATGTACATTTAAAGAGTTAATATTTACATTTTAGGTGCTAATATGTACATTTTAGATGCTAATATATACATTTCAGGTGCTATGTACATTTTAGGTGCTAATATGTACATTTAAAGTGTTAATATGTACATTTTAGGTGCTAGTATGCACATTTTATGTGCTAATATGTACATTTTAGGTATTAATATGTCAATTTCAGGTGCTAATATGTACATTTCAGGTGCTAATATGTACATTTTAGGTGCTAATATGTACATTTAAAGTGTTAATATTTACATTTTAGGTGCTAATATGAACATTTTAGGTGCTAGTATGTACATTTTAGGTGCTAATATGTACATTTTAGGTATTAATATGTCAATTTCAGGTGCTAATATGTACATTTTAGATGCTATGTACATTTTAGGTGCTAATATGTACATTTAAAGTGTTAATATGTACATTTTAGGTGCTAGTATGCACATTTTAGGTGCTAATATATACATTTTAGGTATTAATATGTCAATTTCAGGTGCTAATATGTACATTTCAGGCGCTAATATGTACATTTTAAGTGTTAATATGTACATTTTAGGTGCTAGTTTGTACATTTTAGGTGCTAGTATGTACATTTTAAGTGTCAGTATGTACATTTTAGGTGCTAATATGTCCATTTCAGGAGCTAATATGTCAATTTTAGGTGGTAATATGTACATTTTAGGTGTTAATATGTACATTTTAAGTGCTAATATGTACCACTAAGGTACCAATATGCAGCCTTTGGGTACAAAAGTGTACCCAAAAGGTACAGCCCCAGTGACAGCTTTTGTACCTTTTTTTCTGAGAGTGTAGATAGATGGATAGATGGATAGATGGATAGATGGATAGATAGATAGATAGATAGATAGATAGATAGATAGATAGATAGATAGATAGATAGATAGATAGATAGATAGATAGATAGATAGATAGATAGATAGATAGATAGAATGTTAAATTGTTTGTTCACCCAAAAATGAAAACACATTACACAGTTACTCACCCTCATGTCGTTCCAACTTCCAAACCTGTAAGACCTTCGTTCAACTTCGGACCACAAACGAAGATCTTTGTGACGAAATCCTGTCTTTCTGAACTCTATGGAGAAAATGAATGGGATTTTTACTTTAGGAACTGCAAAGGCAACATAGACACTCAAGGCCATATATATAATCCACAAAGAGGATTACAACTCAATGAAATTATTTAGTGCTCCAAGCGTAATTGCTCTTTTGTCCATTACGGTGTGTGTAGGCCATTTGTTGTGCTAGAAGCGTGGAGAGAGGATGATGAAGAGGAAGGCGAAGCATCTTAATGCACTTCTCCAGCATGTTTCGCCTCAATCGGTCTTCCCTCGTGACTGAGCTTCATGATTCACTATTTATAATTGAATACTGTTAATGGAGACAGCTAGGCCTCATCAATCAAGGGATATCTAGGGCTAATATGATAATTATAATTATTCCATGCAGATGGCTTGGGCTGCTGTGATTAATCATTTGTTAAAGAGGCATTCTTTGATATGTCTGCTTGGACTCCATAAAGCATATCATTAAAACCCATTTAGCCATTCAAAAGACAGAATGACAGGTTATCAAAGACAAGCTGATCCACGCCCCGCCACTTCAGCTGAAGATGTCACTGTAGCATCTGATTAGCGCTAGACTTAAATGAACACAACTCTCTGAGCTCAACAGGACTCTGAGTGTGAGTGATGCTCAAGGATCCTTTCAAGGCAAATCATATTCTGTCCTTCAATACAGGGTTGGAGAGCAGGTCTGAAAACACAACTTTACTGTTCTGTGGTTAAGTGTTCTCCATCATATGTTTGGAATTCAATGCCATCATTGGGTGAACAATGGGACAAAAGTGTCCAGTATTAGTTACACTGCAGGGCTATTCATTATCATAATTTCCAACTAGGGAAGAGTGTGTCTCGTCTGCTTGTTTAAACGCTGCTGTCAAACAATCAATATTGGGTGAATAAAACAAGCCAATCTGAAAGAACTTTCTCATATTTTTCCACAGCACTGACAAAAGACTTATTAAAGGAAAACTCCACCGTTTTTTCATATTAAGCCATGTTATTCCCTTAAAGGAGTAGTTCACTTTTAAAGAAAACTTTTGCTGATTTACTCATCCTCATGTCATACAAGATGTCCATGTCTTTCTTTTCTCAGTCGAAAAGAAATTAAGGTTTTTGATGAAAACTTTCCAGGATTTTCTCCATATAATGGACTTCAATGGGAACCAAACGGTTCAAGGTCCAAATGATAGATTCAGTGTAGCCTCAAAGGGCTTTAAACGTCACCAGACGATGAATAAGGGTCTTATCTAGGACCCTTCGAGTAATGACTCGAAAAAGATTTGTTCATTGTGATGAACAAGTTTGAACAGGAGAGTCACAAACGCGCATCACAGAACAGAGCAAGGCGAGCATTTGTGCTTATAAAACTTAAACTTTTTTATTCGTTTTTGAAATGAGCGATCGTTTCGCTAGATAAGACCCTTATTTATCGTCTGGTGTCGTTTAAAGCCCTTTCAAGCCGCACTGAAACTCTCATTTGGACCTTGAACCGTTTGGTTCCCATTGAAGTCCATTATATGGAGAAAAATCCTGGAATGTTTTCATCAAAAACCTTAATTTCTTTTCGACTGAAGAATGAAAGACATGGACATCTTGGATGACATGTGGGTGAGTTAATTATCAGCAAAAGTTGTTTTTTTTAAAGTGTGCATACCTCTGTCGTCTCAGTGCGTGCTCTAAAGCGCTTTGTCTTGTGGCGAAACTTTGTTAGCACTTAGCTTAGCCCAGTTCATTCATTAGAATCCAAGCAGAGAAGCGACCAAACACCTCCACGGTTTCCCTATGTAGACACAGATACAAGAGTAGTGTAACTCGACCAAGAATGGTGACACAAAATAAAATGTTGCGCTTTTCTAAGCGTATAAAATTTATAACTATAATGTATGGCGGAATACCACAGCAAATGCGCCGAATCGAAGTGCTCCCAAACACTTGCTGTAGTATTCCACCATCCATTATAGTTATCCAATTTACCCGCTTAGAAAAGCGAAACGTTTTATTTTGTCACCATTCTTGGTCGAGTTATATATAAATACTGTTCGTTATCTCAAACAAACCGCTCGTTTCGTGTCTTAGGCCATCAATGTGTACTTACATTTACGAGTCATTAAATCATGTTTAATTTGGACTTCTCTGTGCATGCTCTTTGAGGTGGTGACCATAGACCTCCATTATATGACTGACAGACAAGAACGGTTTGACCTAAAAATATCAAAATTGAAAATACTGTGGAAACAAAGACACCTACATCTTGGATGCCCTTGAGGTAAGCTAAAACATACCAAAAATTAATTTCAAAGTGAACTATCCGTTTAAGTGCTAACAAAGTTTCGCCGCAAGACAGAGCGATTGAGCGCACGCACTTAGACGAGAGAGGTTAAATCAACTCGTCTTAGTTAAGGGAATAACATAGTTTAATATGAAGATCTCTGTCCCTTTAAACAAGATTATATATGCCTCATGAATGTAATAATATCCAAAGTATGGAGTGTGGCATCACAAAAAAACAACAAAATGGAACCAAAAGCAAGTCGATACAAAATCAGTCAAAAAAACAGGATTTTTTGATTAATTAATTTAGCAAGTTCAAAAGAACAGCATTTAATTGAAATATAATCTTAAGTAACATTACATATGTTTTTACTCACATTTGATCAATTCAATGCACCCTTGCTTGATAAAAGTGTTTTTTTTTTTTTAATTTTTTAAAAATTTTTATCTTACTTATAACTTTTGAGTGATCTAAATTCGTAATTTTTTTCTATATGAGATGGAATGTGACCTGGACATGTTTTAACAAACTTCACCCATCATCCTTGCATGAGCATTAATATTCTGTGTCTACTCCGCTCTATAACTTCACAGCAGACTTTGGTCATGCCTGGGTTCCAGACATCAAAGATGCTGGAAGGGCGGCCACAATTACATCTCGGTTTGATGTTCCTTGAAGGGATGACCTACACCCTCCCTTTGGACGTCAAACCCACTCACTCCAGCGGGGAGGTAAACAGGAGCCAAAGGATCTTCATCAGACACAACAGAGCAACACAATACAAACACCAAATCGCCCAGTTAAACGTCTCACTATGTCGACTCCAGGAGAAGAGGCATGGAAAACAAATGAAACAAAGACAAACCAACAGATACTGAATAAATTACAAAGGGATGGTTCACACAAAAATGATCATTTACTCACCCTCAAGTTGTTCCAAACCTGTATAAATTTCTTTGTTCTGCTGAACACAAAATATATTTTGAAATATATCTTGTGGGGCACTGTTGACATACTGTAGTATGGAAATAAATATCTTTGTTTGTGTTCAGCAGAAGAAAGAAACTCATACAGATTTGGAACAACTTAAGGGTGAGTAAATGATGACAGAATTTTCATTTTTTTGGTGAACTATCCCTTTTACTTTCCATTACGTTTGATGGACACAAACAACTGGCGTCCACAAATAGAGCAATCTTTGAACTGGCCAGAGCCCAACAGAGCTCATTACATATTTGAAGCATGTTTTCTCTTTGCATTCAGCTCTTGGTCGGCAAATCTGGTACAGTGTTGTTCTGCCTTTTTCTTAAAGGGATAGTTCACTTTCAAATGAATTTTTGGTATGTTTTAGCTTACCTCAATGGCATCCAAGATGTAGGTGTCTTTGTTTCCGCAGTAGTTTCAATCTTGATATTTTTAGGTCAAACCGTTCTTGTCGGTCAGTCATATAATGGAGGTCTATGGTCACCACCTCAAAGAGCATGCACAGAGAAGTCCAAATTAAACATGATTTAATGACTCGTAAATGTAAGTACACATTGATGGCCTAAGACATGAAACGAGCGGTTTGTGTGAGAAAACAAACAGTATTTATATCGTTTTTACCTCTTGTAAGTAACCACAGCCAAGTCCAAGTGATTTGAGGACGCTTCGGTCTGCGCAAGCGCCGGAAGTGATCTCTCACACGTGTACGTCCCTCATTATTTATACAGAGATTTCAGAAGCGTTACCTTTTAAGGGGCGATTAAGGGGCTGTTTACACCTGGCCACTTCATGCGTTCTCTCAGACCGGATAGCTATCTGATTTATCAAAACGATTCCATTTACACCTCGTCACATAAATGTGTTTTAAAAACGATATAAATACTGTTCGTTTTCTCACACAAACCGCTCGTTTCGTGTCTTAGGCCATCAATGTGTACTTACATTTACGAGTCATTAAATCATGTTTAATTTGGACTTCTCTGTACACGCTCTTTGAGGTGGTGACCATAGACCTCCATTATATGACTGACAGACAAGAACGGTTTGACCTAAAAATATCAAAACTTAAACTACTGCGTAAACAAAGACACCTACATCTTGGATGCCCTTGAGGTAAGCTAAAACATATCAAAAATTAATTTCAAAGTGAACTATCCCTTTAATTGTTTCATCGAACCAAAACTACTGAGGTTAAATCCAAGACATTTTTACACCACATACAAAGTGGCAGACCACTGCAATTGAGAGCTGGGGTTTGTTTAATCGTATATCTGAGATATGATTCATTGCAGTGTCCGTATAACGCTCTATATTTCACATGCAAGACAGCTTTGTGGCCATGACACCATAGGTTACCGTAATCAGCAGCGAGGGTCGAAGAAACACCGAGAGACGCGTTCCCTCAGGACATGAGATTGAAGTGCGGCAGCTCTGCTGGAAAAGGTCACATTATAAGATTGCCAACTTCATCGATTGAACAGCCGTCAAACAGACAGCCGAAGCGCCTTTTCTCTCACTGCACTGCATTTCATTTCAAATGTTGAAGTTCTGATGACCTGCAATGATAAAGTGGTAACCCTTACGTTTAGGATCTGGGAAACCCCAAGGACCTTCACATACACCAAAACACATACTTAATTCTGATTTCATAGAGCTTTAATCTTGTAAAGCCTGACATATAAAATAATGGCGAGAATAATCTCGTGTTTCGTTTTTGAAACCTTTAGACAAAATCTAAAAGCTAAAAATCTATATATACATTTTTTTCCACAATAAAATGGCATATTTTTATGTTTGTATGATATATAACATATTAGACTTTTGAGGCCCATATAGTAAACTATGGAGCAAAAAAAAAAGGTATTCAGAGGCCCATCCTCTATGCAGATGTATTTATAAATCAAAAAGTAAGATAAAAATTCTGTTAGCTTGTAATGTAAATGAGTGAGATCGTATATCAGACTATTAAAACATTTAGTTTATAAAAATCATAAAAGAATACATAGCAAAAATACATTTTAAAAAGTATTAAGTGTCAACCAGAGGGGAGAAGATATAGTAGATTGATTGTATAGCCTATAAGCCTATAGCCTATAGTTTTTCAGAGAAATCTTGATATATGATCTTAATAATTTAAAGGCATCAGAAACCCTAGTATCAAATATGACACAGTAAGCTTTGGGTCAAGTTTTTAATAACATTTGCCTGAGATTTAACTATGTTAGAAAACAAACATTGGAGATTTTGAAGGGAAAATCTAAGGTAAATTCTGAAATTACAAAGTATGTCATTGCGTTCTCTGGAGCCATAGACAAAGAATCATTATAATATTTTAAGTTTACGGATGTCATTGTGTAAAATTATTTTATACTCACGTCAGGAACTCTTCGTTTCCGTCAACACAACGGGGACACGTTTTCCAAGATTTGTGTATTTCTTCAACAGGCTCTGCTCTCATACACAATCATATCAATACATAAATAAAAACTGGTTGATTAAAAATGATCAACAAAATTAATGACTAACGACGATAAAAGACAAAAGAATAACTTAATTCAGCACAAACTCAGCGTCGCCTGCTGTACTGTTGCTCGCTCTTGCCATCTTGCGGTGATAAAAAGAACTGCTATTTTAAAAATGGCGGAAAAACAAAGAATCATTCTCGTTACTGTGATGCTAATAACTAATGACAGTTATTTTAAAGTACAATTTAGAAATCCAATTCAATTTGTAGTGCTACTTTTAATCTGAATTAAATTGAACAACGCACCTGACACAGTATTAGTGGCCTGGGCAGGATGATTCAAGCCTAGCTTCATCCTTGAAAGTAACAAATCTAGGGGGATAGTTCACCTCCTAAAAAATTAAAAGTGTCATTTACTCACCCTCAAATTGTTGCAAAGCTGTATGAATTTCTTTCTTCTGCTGAACATGAAAAGATATTTTGAAGATGGACACCATTGACTTCAACTTGGAGAAAAAAAATACAAAGGAAGTCTATGAGGCCTGTTACCTTTTCTTCCAAATATCGTCATTTGTCTTCTGCAAAACAAATTAATTCCTACAGGTTAGTTTGGAACAACTTGACAGAATTTTCTTTTTTTTGGTGAACTATCCTTTGGAGTGAGCTACAAGACAGGCAGGTTTTTATTTAATAGACAAAATACAACTAAGACAATATTTACTTCTCATCTACACAGCTTTTGATAAACCTTAACAGTATTTAAGGAGTAGGCCTAATAAAATCTATCATGGACTCATGACCATGAGCGGTTTGTAGCCAGAGTTATAGGCATCTATAGGCATACAACATTTGTCTGCGAATCATCCAGAAATGCCAAGAATTAAAGTGAAATGAAAGTCATTATTGAATGTCTCATAAAACAATATCATTTAATTTTTTTCTGAACAATCAAGAGAATACAAACGACTTTTTTTTTACATCCATTAAATACAAGTGGCTTTACAGACAGAACAAAAGCAACATGTGTATTCAGCATACTGAGAAACATGTCAGCTCAGCATTTTTGTGTTTTCGGAGGACATTTCACTCAATGGCACGGAAATGATACCCAGTGTTCACATCCCTTCCTTATTTACAAGATAAAGGTTAAACGTCTATAAATACATTTTTCCCTCCGAGAAGATAAGGTTTGGAGTGTTTGACAATTTTTTTAAAAGCTATACAAAATGCACCATTTGAAAACGCACCGTCTAGTAGTAAATTGTCAATTTAATTTGAAAGTGTACCACAGTCAAATTTTCACCCAAAAAATGAGAAAATATAGTATTAACCCCACAAAGAACTTTAAACCCAACTGCTGTGCAAAACACAAGCCACTCAAGAGTTCATTATCCTGTTCTTGTTGGTTTGTTCTTATACAGTTCATTCAACTACAACGCTTAATATAAAAAGTTATTTATTGCCCAGTGGATTGTGGGATTGAGAGTTTGTACAGAGTGATCTGCAGTGTGCAGAGCGGCTCTAGCTGGTTGAGGCCTGTAGTAATGGGGTCTTTTCACTGGCTGAGCTGGATGGATCCACATCTGTGCAGGGCTGGGCACACAGCTTACTTTTTATCTGGTGGCAAAGGAAAAAAAAAAAAAAAAAGTTATCAAAAACAATTCCTCACCAAAATTTAAGTTTCCACCGCTTAAAAAGATTGAAAAACTTAAAGGAGTAGTTCACTAAAGGAGTAACTAAAGTTAAAAAAGATTTAGCTGATAATTTACTCACCCCCATTTCATCCAAGATGTCCATGTCTTTCTTTCTTCAGTCGAAAAGAAATTAAGGTTTTTGATGAAAACATTCCAGCATTTTTCTCCATATAATGGACTTCATTGGGAACCAAACGGTTCAAGGTCCAAATGTCAGTTTCAGTACAAACTGCAAACAGTTCAACATGCTTTAAACGATTTCAGACGATGAATAAGCGTCTCATCGAGCGAAACGATCACTCATTTAAAAAAAAAAAAAAAACTTAAAAAAAAAGTTTGTTATATAAGCTCAAATGGTCACCTTGCTCGGTTCTGTGATACACGTTCGTGACTCTCCAGTTCGAACTCGTTTATCAAAGTGAACGAATCTTTTTTCGAGTCATTTGGTTCATTCAACGAACGATATGAATGAATCGACTCGGAAAAAGATTTGTTCATTTTGATGAACAAGTTCGAACAGGAGAGTCACGAACGCTCATCACAGAACAAGGCGACCATTTGAGCTTATAAAACTTAACTTGTGACCGATTGTTTCTCTAGATAAGTCCCTTATTCATCGTCTGGAATCGTTTAAAGCCCTTTGAACAATTTGCACTGAAACTCTCATTTGGACCTTGAACCGTTTGGTTCCCATTGAAGTCCATTATATGGAGAAAATCCTGGAATGTTTATCAAAAACCTTTATTTCTTTTCGACTGAAGAAAGAAAGACATGGACATCTTGGATGACATAGGGGTAAGTAAATAATCAGCAAAGTTTTTTTTAAAAAGTGAACTACTCCTTTAAGTTACATCATTTTTTGTTAAACATTACTCAAGAAAAATATTCAATACATTTTTTTTCAGATTTGCAGAAAACGAACAAACAATATACAATAAAGCATAAAATGTGGACAGTAAAGTTAATAAAAAAAGGCTAACCATTCAGGAAATGGCAAGGACTTTAGCATGCGTTTAACATCTGGAGCCACTCTGTTGGAGTTTTGGTTTTATATAAAGTATGTGTGTAAAAAAAGGTTTCTTTTTGGCAAAATCCTCCATGCTGACATATCAGAAAACACTCAGTTTGTCACAAACACAGTTCCCTCTAATGTATTTTTTTTAATGTAAATTAGAGGGAACATTGCCTGCAAAGTTCTGATGCGTTATGATGGACTATTCAGTGAAGCAGATGAAATGAAATGGTGACAGTAAAAGGTGCATGTGAGTGAAAGGAAAAGCGTTCACTTCAGTGTGCTCATGTGACCACAAAAAACATCCCACCTGCAGAAGAAGAGATTGAGAAGAGGCATTTCTGAGCCAAAAACCCACCTGTGTCATTCACGTTTAATTTTTCAGCCTGCGCCTCATTGGTCGGGTCGTGTTTTGTATCTTTTACGCTTTCCTAAAAGAATAACCAGACCTCATTGAACATCAGGTGGGCAGAGACACTGATTGGGAGCCAGTGATCTTCAGGTTGATTATTGGACACAGTGACAGTGTTGATCACAGCGGACAAACTGAAGGGAATTTGAACGGCCCGTAGTGCTCGTGCACGGCAACGCATGCAAGTGTGTCAGTGATTGAAACGGGACGGGAGCATGCAAGATGAACATGATCGTGCAATGTGAAAATCAAGTTTCTAAGCATGTGATTTACCAATGTTTTTACAATATGATCATCTCACTGTGGCTTTTCCTTTTCAAATCATCAACATTACATTTAAAGTTGATCAGCCTTTGCTCATTATTTTTTTAAATGAGAATGTAAACAATGGTTTCAAATTTGGAACAATTACATACATTTGATTGTTATTTTCAATGTCTTTGTTTTTATATGCATTTATAAATGAGTGCTGACCATTTGTGTGGGAGAAACTGATGTCTTTTTCCTGGCTTTCTGTAAAACAAACCATGCAAGTGTTGCATTTAAACCATCTAAGCCCATGCAGAGTGTTAAAGTGGGGTGATAAGGAACGTTAAAGTGCTTTCGGGTTCTTCTGCTAAACTTCACCTCCTCAGAGCTCAGACACACTTTAACAACAAACCACATTCGCTCATCATGTAAACCCACTTCCTCTCCAAATCTCACACAAACATACACCCTTTGAATAACAATCACATTAGTAAAACTGCATAAAAAGCATGCATAGAAAGTGCAGTGGGCTACATACCTTGTCGCTAGTCACGATGTATAAAGTCACGACTACCAGAATGGTGGCGAGTCCGAGACCGATGAAGATGTACTGCATGTACTCCATGACCATGGGCAACACCACCAGATTAGTGCGGAACGTGTTGAGAACGGGACCGTCAATGTAGCCGCTCTGAGAAAGACGACAGATCATTTCATTCATTTGCTCTTTCCAACTGAATTCAAGTCACGTAGACAATGCAAGCTGTGTCCCAATTCAGAGGCTGCATCCTTCAAAGGCCAAATGAGTTACGTGCAATGAAGGCCGTCCTAATTTGAAGGCTCCTTTGAATGAGGCCTACAAATGTCTCCATTTCATGGGCCATGAAAGAGAACAAGTGGATCTTTCACAGTCTAGCTCATCCCTATGCTGGATTACACTTTTGAATGCAAGTATTGAGGTTCAGCTTAAAGGGTAACTAAACCCCTGGTCAGAGCCTGACTCCACCCACTGGCAATATTTGAAAATGCTGAAAAAGTGGGCAGACCCCAGCGGAGATAGAGGAGACGAAATAAACGCTAAAACACTCTTATCCTGGGGTGCGTTTCCCGAAAGCATCGTTAGCAAACTATGGTCGCAAATTCCGTCGTTACCAATAGACTTCAATGGAAACTGTGACCAACTTGCAACCGTAGTTGGCTAACAATGCTTTCGGGAAACGCACGCCTTATCATTTTCAATACTCGCAATTCCAACTCATGACTGGTTTTGACGAAACAAGATGGTTTTTATACTCCCAAGGGCGTAGCTCGTGCCAAGAGTGTGGTGAGCTGAAACCTGCGTACGTCACGAAGAGCGGAACATGCAATAGGAAAATTCAACTGCAGTAGCCACCGTTCAACCTGTAGAGGGCAGCACTAAGACGTTTTTACACCATATATTGTACAAATAAAACACTTTATACACAAATGTCAAAAAAAGTTACACGAATCAATGACTGGTATTAATAAAGATCCATTCTTACAGATCATTAACTAAAAAAAAAAGTTGGTGTAGGGGGATTAGTTACTCTTTAATTGAATTTCTAATGATTCAAAGTAAAAATAACAATTAAAAAATAATTTATTAATGTGGTTAAAATTTTAAAGTCCCCTTGTGGTGAAAATCAAGTTAAGGTTGTTTATATGTCTGTTAAGGACAAACCATGAGCAAATTCACAAGTCATATTTTCTCCAGGGTCTCAGTAAGTCAAATTTAAGACCTTTTTAAGACATTTTAAGACCATAAACATTGAAATTTAAGACCTCAAGTTCGTTATTTCAAATGTAGGTGCGCGGTATGCACGCTCATAATGGAAGCGACGCGGTGTGCATCGAGCCGGGCCGCATCGAGATAAAAACATCTCAACTTTTCAGAATGCCGCAAGCGCACCATAAGCGCACAGTAGGTGTGTAAATGGCCTCTTGGCGAGCTACCTCGGATCAAGCCACGAGCTAATGCTAGCACCCAAGCGGCATGTTTGAACCGATTGATCTGCGCTAGAGGTCCGCTTTATAGGCTTAGACTCAATACTTTTTTGCTACTTTGTAATAACTTTCTGCGGCCATAGTTTTTGGCAGATGAACGAGGGTAAAATCTTTTTAAGACCTGACTGAATCAAATTTAAGACCTCAGATGAAAATCTAACCGTTTTTAAGACTTTTTAAGGCCTTAAATTTAAAGTTGAGAATTTTAGACCTTTTAAGACCCCGCGGAAACCCTGTTCTCTTTAAAACTGCAGAGAACCAAAGACAGTTTCAAAAACGCGCTTTGAAATCGCAGGCATTTCTGACGTCACAAACTACCTTGTAACCAATCATGTCAACGTGTGAATCTCTCAAGGGGGTAATTCATCAGCCAGAAGCTGAAGCCTCGCGGGAGCCGCCATTGTAGCAGAACGTCACCTGCTGTTAGCATCCCATTGACACGCATTCATTCTGGTGTCACTTTGACAGCGAATAAATTTACATCGGAGGCGTCCAAAGACTTCATTTGTCCATTATTTATTTCTAAGAAATACGACAATGTATAAAATGCTCCATTACTTCGTATCATAAGTTACGGCCCCGTAGAAGCTGCTTTTGTAAAAAATAGGCAAAAGATTGCGTCACCACGCAACGTTCTGTCGCACAATACAGACATTACCGTAAAAACAGGAGGAGAAGCTTGCAGGAAATCTTTTACTGTCTATAAAGCAATCGGGGGGACATGGAGGCATAAAGTCAAGGGAGAAGCCCACTCTAGATAGTCCACAAAAAGCAACGGGACAAAATATTTCAACGTTTTTGAGGAATTAGGCAATTCAGATTTGTCTTGGCACAGCTACTAGAAGACTTACAACTCATCTTGCTTCACAAAAAGCAGAGCTTCTATATGAGAAGTGTGAAATGTTCCTCAACCCGGGTCGTTATTCAGTATACAATAACAGTGTAAAATTTCATTAGTTATGAAGCTATAGAATATTTACCTATAAAGACAATTGTCATTATTCAGCACAAGTATAGTTTTGTTCAAGTTCATTCATGTTTTGTTCGCATCCAATATCGTCAATGAAGTCAAATTGATTACTGAAAATTAAGCGTTTTAACAAACCAACAATTCAAACAAATTTGAGATGTGAAACTAAATATACCAATTTCTTTAAAAATGACACCTTAATTTTGGCACATTTAAGACATTTTCACACTTGATGGGGACTTTTAAACATCAGAAGTTCTTTTGTGCATTGGTTTTCTTTATAATTCACTCTTACCTCTTCAAACCAGATCATGGGCATCACCACCTCTGCTATCTTTCCTGTTTCTCTGAAACAAGCAAACCACAGCACACAGAACAGAGTCAAAGGGAGAGTGTACAGAACAGTGCAGCCTTCATAAACAAACAGGTTTCACAACATCTGCACCTCAGAGCAGACACAGAGCGCCATGACTGTTGACCTACTGTATTTGTGCTGTACTTACGAGATGCCCGAAACACTCTTTATGAGCAGGTTGAGCTGCAGCCGTATGGAAACGTTCACCGGCACGCCAGTCTCCTGTAATCCAAAGCCTTGAATGAATCTCTTAGCATGATGACATAACATGCAACAGGATTTCATTGACGAAATTTCAGCCCGTTTTTAAACTTGAATGATGAGTTGAAGTAGAAGTTTAGCCAACATTCTATATAGAAAACAGTTCATTTCTTTTATACCTTTAATGCCACTTAGAACAAGGTGAAGTACAGAAGATGCATTCCTGATGAACAAATAAACTAAAATATCCATAAATAAACCTTAAAATTCCTGAAACTCAAACCTGGATGAAGATTAAATATTAAATCATCATAATGTATTATGTCTTCCCTGGTCTACTTAACAGTTTGGGGTCTATAAAATTTGTATAAAGTAGGGCTGTCAAACGATTAATCGCATTCAAAATAAAAGTTTGTGTTTATGTAATATGTGTGGGCATAGTGTGTATAATTATTTTGTATATATAAATACACACATATGCATGTATATATTTAAGAAAAATCTGAAAGTATATACATAATTAATATTATGTATGAATATAAATATTTCATATATTAAGAACACATTTTTCTTAAATATATACATGCATGTGTGTGTATTTATATATACAAAATAATTATACACACTACACCCACATATATTATGTAAACACAAACTTTTATTTTGGATGCGATTAATCGTTTGACAGCCCTAGTATAAAGTTTTGAAAGATGATCCCCATGGCTGCATTTATTTGATCAAAATATTGTAAAAAGAGTCATTGTGAAATATTACTACAATCTAAAATAGCGGTTTTCCATTTGAACATCTGAACGTAATTTATTCCTGTGATCAAAGCTGAATTTTCAGAAATCATTATAATATGAGGATTTGATGCTCATGAAAAAATTCTGATTATTAATATCAATGTTGAAAACAGTTGCTCTGCTTAATATTGTGGAAACAAAACTTAATTTTAAAAAGTGGTTAAGGAATATCATTTGAAAACCGAAATCTTTTGTAACTTTACAACGTATTTAGGGTCTTTTTTGATCGGTTTAATGCATCCTTGCGCAAAAAAAGTATTATATTCAATTAGTATATATATTCAATTAGAAGTATTTTTCTTTTTTCATAAAGAAAAAAAGACCTTTTGAATGTGTACTTTATCTTTAGCCTGTTCTACTTCATATACATTGAGACGCTATCAGCTCATAAAAGTCATAAAACAACCTGAATATCGACTATTACAATTGCTGATTTGATTGGTTTCTCAACAGCCATGTCATATACGAGCAGTTATTATCCTCCAAGATATAATCTTCGGAAGTGAAAGTCACTGTGATCGATGGTGGCATGAGAAGGTTCAATTACAAACAAGCTTCTATAACACTCAGAAGGAAGCACATGACTTTCTGCACCATGAAAAATTATTAAATGTAGTGGTTTCCTCCACTTTAGAGTACTGCATGGCCCTAAGAACAGGATTGGTTCAGATACGGTAAAATTAATTTGGGGGGTTTCTCAGAAATCCATCAGAGATCTCACTTATCAAACAATAGATTTGCTATATTTTAAATTCTAAAAGGTAAATGGATAAATAATAATATAAACTAATGTTACAAAAAAAAAAATGCAATGACTGTGGCAACTTTAACCACTGTAAGGAACCTATGACAAAGATATTGCTTTCCACACTCAAACTAATTTTTCTTCTGCCATGAAAATATGATTGACCTATTTATATGAACAATATCATGCTCATAGCCATACACAATAGCTCTATATCAGATGGGCTGCAGCGCTGATGTGAGAAACTTGTTTTATCAATAAAATTAAAAAGTAATTTCATATATAGTCCATCAATTATTTAAAAAAGTCCATTTTCAAGGGTTTTTTCCAGGACTTAAAGCGTCAAAAACTCAAATTCAAGTAATCCAAGCTTTTTAAGCACCTTGTAAAAATCCTGCAAGAACTCCAAAGTCATGGGTTTGAACACAAATACTACAATTTATACCTTGAATCTGTAATTTGTTAAGAAGCTAGAAATAGTAGTTGCCAAGAAATACTTCTTGCAGTACTTCAAGCATGTCCTGCGGTGTTACTTGTGCATGGAGTAATACGGTTATAAAAAAAAAATTGAGCAGAATGATAGTTTTATTTAAAAAAAGAAATAAAAATAACCCTGCCGAATCAATTTAGACACAGTAAAACGAATTAAACAGAACAAAACTACTCTACGGAAACCATAAAGGCTTCATTTGTTTGGTGTAGATTCAATGTCAGGCTAGTTATGAGCAGACATGTATTTGCTCACACAGAAAACACTGAAACCAAAGATCTGTTTTGTGACCGCTTGGTAATGGATTCAATAGATCCGGAGCTAAATCGCACATCATGCTGTGAATTTGTCCCAGACATTCAACCCAGGAGCGGTTTGAGAAAAAATGCCTTAAACGGATGAAGGGAGAACGACGAGATAACCATAGAGTTTCGCAACCGGATGAACAGACAGGCAAGAAGTGTGTCATGATTGTGTAATTCTGTTAAATTTAGCGGCACAAAGCCTTGGCTGTATCTCCAACTAATCAGAAGTCATAAAGTAGAGCTTGTCTTATCAAACTGCCTGTTACAAAAGGCCCACAGACATCAGGAGATTCACATCCAACAAAACTAAATCGACCCACAAAATGACAAATTTCCAGCTAGACTTAACCCCCAGTAAACCATAGCACTAGAGTGAATTAACATTAATATTTGAACCTAAAATATGCACTTAACCAGAAAACCTTTAGTCAGTCTTTAAGCATGTAAAAACATTATACCTTTAAAATCTTAATCTTGTTTATAATGGGTCATTTAGTTGCGGAGATCTATACAAACATCATAAAGGTCACGATAACCCTAATTTCCAATTAGCTTATCAGATGTTGTAATGGTTTAATGGCAGTAATGAGCAACGTACTCTCATTATCAAACCAGGGACAAAGCTGAACGATCCCGACCCACAGTCCCACCTTTACCCGTTTACGTTCATTTGAGTTGTTCTGTTATATACCCGTCAGAAATGTGCATTTCCACTGTCAAACCAATGCGAGCGAGGGCCATTACCGGGCCAGCCGGTGCTAATAGCCTCCGACTGAGAGCTTTGTGCAATCAAAATGATAAAAATAGCCATTTTTATTACATGAGAATATGATGGAGCACAAGCTAGAGTGCCGTTTTTTTCCGAACATTTACACAATCGCAAATCTGACATTGATTTTATGCAAAAGTTTAATTGACAAGTTACTGAGTAACAGGCACGGCACATTCGGTTTTCGCTCAGTCAAAGAAAATAGGCTATTTTTAAAAATAGTTCTGCTGTTTGTTCCATTTTTTTTTTGAAACATTTATTATTTCTACAGTAAAAAAAAAAAATCTTACCTACACATGGAATTATAATTGCTGTGTAAATTCATGTCAGATCTGAACTGCACCCGAAGATTGATTTTGTTGACTGATTTCACTAGAGTAAAAAAAGACTCTGTATGGCTATTACGGATCTGATATGTAGATTAAACTTAAGAATCTGACATGAGGCCACAGATGCACAACAGAGCACATCCCGTAGGCTAGTTAATCGTTCTAAGAACCTCAAAACATATTTACATGTATGTGTACTTTGTGGTACTCCATAACGGTGTCCTACTTGGGTCATTTGTTGTGTAGGAATGGGCCAAACGTAAACCGGAGAGGCCCCTCAGTCCTGACCTACGCTCTCGAAAATGGGTCAAAAAAGTGGTTATGCCATACTTATAGGCTGTATTGACCCCAAAAGACACATGAAACAAGGTATTTATGCAACAATATTAGATAAGACATAAGGACCAATTCCACATTTATGGCCAATTACAGAGATAAAGATGTTAAGTTTTTTGAGTCATAACAACAACCCATATTAACCTTGAGAGATAAAGAATCACACTTGCTCAGTCACCTGACAAGGAAGGAACCGTCCACTGGTTGTTAATTTTGTTTGCCTTCTCGAACTGATGAATCATTTGTTATGAAAGTGATTTTACAGATTGTATAATGATTTATAACTATATGTTGCAAGTATTTCAAATTGTATTCCTAGAAAGAGTAGTAATTATATTAAGTAGTTCCCAATAGTAATGCTACATTAGGGTGACCAATATTCCTGTTTTCATGTCCTGTCATGGCTGTTTTTTTATAAAGTGATGAAAATGTCCTGGTTTTCAAAAAAAAAAAAAAAAAAAAAAAAAAAAAAAAGCTGGAAAAGACCAGCTCTACAAAATATAGATGGGCAAACAAGGAGGACGAACAACAAAAGGATAAAGAGGAAGAAAACTAAAGATATAAATATATTTTGTTAGTTCGGTTTTGTAAGTTTGTGAGAGCCATTTTTGTTCAATTTGGAGGTATTTCTTTCAGTTATTTATTATTTATATATTTATTTTCCTAATACATAAGAGACATTATTTCTATCATTATTTTTTAGACCTGTCAAAACAAGTTGAGTAACCCCTGAGAAGCCTCTGAATTTTTGTCTTGCAATATATCAATTTTTTATGCATACAGAGACATAGCTTACTTTAAATGTATTGAAATTAATAAGGCATCTTCGAGTATCGCATCATTCGAGTATCATTCATCGGGCCGAGTGTTCTGGTTTATGCGTTTCTGTGTGCCAGGATTTCTTACCGGGTGGATATCGATAAAAAGTCCATGTTCATCTTCATTTGGGCTCAATCCGTTGACAGTTTTCAAAAGGACGGGATCAGCCTCAAAAAAGTGCGGATGAGAAATGAACACAGGGGAATCTGAAATAGGAAAAAAAAAAATTACAAAAAAAGGTGAAACATAACAGGAAAAACAAATGGATGGGGTAAAAAGTAGAAATAAATAAAAGGGTATAAAAAAAAAAGAAAATGGAGATGAGACAAAAAGAGATTAGAAGAAAAGAGACAAGAAATAGAATAGAAAAAAAGAAGAGGTTAAGAAAATGAAAAGGGAAAAACAAATTCAAAAATGAAGGGAAAACAGAAAAAAATTAAGATAATGGAAAAGGATAAGAAAAATGAAAGGTAAGAAAATATAGATAAAGAATTAAAGATAATTGAGAGAATTTAAATCAAGAAAAATGAACAAACAAATGCAAAAAAAAAAACAAGAGAAAGAGAGAAAAAAAAGGTAAAAAAACAAAGAGGTCAAAGAAAAAAAAAAAATATAAAAACGGAAAAAGTTGTAAAATTAAAACAAATTTCAAAAAAAGATAAGGTAAGAAAAAGGTAAAAAGACAGAAAAAGGGTAGAAAAAAAGGAAAGAGGCCACAGTATAATTTCACCCAGCATGAACAACATATTTACAGCCTCCCGATAAGACATTGATCTTCCCGCATGTTTGACAGTAGAGTCAGGATCAGAGACTCACTGTGTCTACAGGTGCTGACGTTCAGGAGCCCGGACTGACGACACGGACAGAAGCCCTCATTGGGAGGATAATCCGCACCATTGGCAAAAAGGGTCTTCGGCGCCACGAAGCGGTACACGGGAATCCCTCGCGACACACCTGACCTCTGGTACACCAGCTCCATGGATCTGAGATTAGAGAACATGCCATTAGAAACCACTCATTAAAAACGCACATCATCTTATGAAGGCAGAGTAACAGTCTGCTGTTCACCGGCACGCGTCAGGGCTGTAGAAGGGCAGGGTCGACTCGGTGTTCATGAACGGAGGCCACATCTGTCCTGCCGTACCATTGATCATGTTACACTGCTCAGACCTCCAGTAATCCACCTGCACCAATAACACAAAGCACCACATTTGCATACAGCACATCACTTCCTTTATGCAACACCAAAAGCTATGCTGCATCCCAGTTTGCATACTTATACTATGACCTAAACGCCTAAAATTGCATTGACACATTTTAAGACTGCAACGTGTAGAATCAAGCTCAAAACTGTGTGCATTTATGTACATAGACCGTGTATGTTTCAGACCCGAGTAGATCTAGGTAGGCACCTCACTAGATTTGGAACAGAGCTAGCTATGTTTAATAATGGTCCCAAAGGGCATTTGGCTTACGCTTTTCATGCCATTCCAAGAGTCCACCATATGAACCTTCCGGATGTCATCTTGGCCAGTGAAGACGGTGAACTGTCCAGAGTTGGAGTTGTTAAACTACATAGGGAGCGAAACAAAGCAAGAAAATCAGCGGACGCTAAAAACACCAGCCACTGTAACAGGAAAACTGAGTGCACAGGAACCTCACCTCAGCAAACAAGCCAAACTTGCCGCTGGATGGAAGCATGCCGGGAAGATAGTTGTTCAGGAAGTCCACCAACTTGCTGTCGTAGCCCCACATGAGTTCTCCAACTGGTTTCGTCAAGAAAGGTCCCTCGTTGAAGGTCTTGAACGTGGTGCTGAGCAAAATGCGTATAGGAAACGGCATATTCTCCATCATAACCGATGCGCCCTGAAAGTGTGAATCAAAGACTGTTGTTAAAGTCCTTATCAATAGCTTCACATGGTGGTCAGGCATCGCTTGACTTTTAATGATTCTTATCGAGAAACCTTATTCTTATGGTAAAAAAAACAACTTGATATTCACATTTATTCTAAGCCTTATCACAAAACTTTTCATTGTACATTAATACCATGAACATAAAAATTAAAAAAATGGTTTTAACTATAACAAATTTCAAGCATTGAAGACAAGCAAACACATAGTAATTAAAACATGAAATTAGCAGTCGTACAAATGAACACAACTGAACAAATATACGATTGAAAAAGCATTTCAAAATTCTCAGGCATTCAGGTACAGAAACTAATCAAATGGAAGATAATTAAAATACATTACAAATATAGTTACAAAAGTTATTCCGTCGCAAACAGGGAGTTCATTTCTGTCTTCTTGTTTGATTAACATTATTATAGAAACGGCAGAAGGAATATTAGAATATTACAGATCCAATATCCTGTTACACATGCGTTTTCCTAGTTGCTCATGTCTAAAGCAAATGTAAAGAGTTGATAAGGATATTTTGACGTGTGTGTGTATTTGTCTGTTCAAGTGCTAAAAGATATGCAAGAGACCTCCGTTTAGTATTGCCCTGTTCAGTTTGAGGCGGCAAAGGAACCCCAGACAGCATATCCGGCCCAGATCTGGGCCTCATCTGGCACATGTGGATTCAATGTGTACTAGATGTGGACTGGGTCTGGGCCAACACTGTCTGGGATGAAAACTATTCTTCGAAAACCATTCTTCAAAAGCTATTCCTCGTAAAACTAATCCTATTCTTCGTAAACTATTGTTCATAAACTATTCTTTGTAAACCATTCCTATTCTTCGTAAACTAAACTATTCCTATTCTTCGTAAACTATTCGATAGATTTGATTCCCAACCCTACATGGTGGGCTGAATATTTAATCATAAATTCTCACCAGGACTAGCATGTTTGGGATGGTGACCACATCAGATTCATCTCCCACAGACATGCTCTCCTCAAAGAAATACTGCCGATATTCCATATACGAAACCGTGTTGTTGTCATGGAATGTAATGTTGTCCTTCCAGCGCTTTTCACTGAAAAAGATATGTCAACATCAGGAAAAAAAGTAAGCTGATGACCAATAATATTATCCCAACACTGCAAAAGTCAGCTTTTAGAGGAACAACTTTGAGGTCCTCGGTCAGCATAAATGGCACATTAGACACGCAAAGACTTCTCTCTCAGATTGTGAAACCCAAACACATGCTTTGATCAAGTCAAGCTCACACAAACATGTCATGCGTCTCATCTAAAAAAAGAAGCCACACTACTGTGAGGATGACACCAATGCACATTTAACAACCAATCATAAAACAACTAAATGATCTGGCCAAAAACAACTTTCTAGCAATAAAATGTACTCTCCTAACAGCATGCCAAGAGAAGTACAGTAAATACATGAAATAGACCTATAAATACAGCAGTTAAAAAGCATTTCTGATGTTTATAAAATATAACGTACACCCGTCCCTTATTTTAATTCCTGATAGAGGCTGCGAATAAAATGTTAGGATTAGAATCATTTTCATAACTTAGAAAATCAGAAGTGTGGACCTTTCTTCTCGTTCAATTCCAGCAGTGTCTGTATTTACTCTAGCATGACAGGCTCAAGGTGTAGGATCACAGCTCCACTCAAATAATATTAAAAAAATAGATGCAGATTAAGGAATAAAGAGAAAAAAAGAATAAATTTGTTGAATGCACAAAATATATATATAATTAATAATAAAAAGAAAAGCTGTGGGAAATACTACAAACAGATAGTATGATTTAAAAATGTTCAATTAAAAAAAAAACAAAAGAAATGTATCCTACCGTTCAAATGTTTTGGGTTGGTACGATTTTATGTTGCTGAAATCAGTATCTTATGCTCACCAAGGATTCATACACTAATAAAATAAGACTTTTGATCTTAAAAAAAAGAGAAAAACTTACTGAACAACCATTTGAATGGTAGCGTATATTACTATTCAACTGAAAATTTGTTTTCCTAATCTACTTAAACATTTAACAGTCAAAAATAGTCAAGAAAAAAAAAAAAATATATATATATATATTTTCTTGACTATTTTTGACTGTTAAATGTTTAAGTAGATTAGGAAAACAAATATATATATATATATATATATATATATATATATATATATATAAGCCCTTCAGGTAAGTTTAAGGCCACCAGACAGACCTACCAACTGTATAGTGCGTCTAATGCAAACAAACCTCTTGTCTGTGCTAAAGATCACGAGTCCATCAAGAAAGGGGATGTTTTTTTAAATGTAGGGCCAGTCACCTCGAGGTATATTGCGCAGAGTTATATCTCTACAAGTCACTCTGGGATGGACAGGTCACTTTATATCCTGAGGGGACGAATACCAGACATTATGGTGGTCCTGCCTGGACAACTGACAGAATGCACATGCAAACCCACCATGAACTTCAGCGCCATAGGGCTTCACTTGCAGGTCAGAACATCAACAAAACCATGTCCAGTCAAGACAGATCTAGTGATTTGTACAATCCCTATGGATATGTTGTTTTTCTGACCTGCAAGTGAAGCTCTATGGTGTGGAAGTTTTTCTTCCAAGCAACATACAGGAGACTTTGAGGTATCTTTCACGCTGAAGTTCTTTATTGCGTCGCTGTGGTCATCTTAAGAATAGTCTGATTAAGGGAACTTTTACATTGCAATATATACATTTAGGGGGAGTGATTTACATAGAGGTGGAACAAACTTGTTTACAGGTTTAGGGAACCTGTATGGAAAACAGAATGATACTTTATTCAACAAGAACAGGAATGCTAGGACTCTCTCTTGCTGAGACAAAAGCTCATGAGAGTCCCCAAGAGTTTCAGTAATCCGTTTCATTTAACTTAGAGAAAAAAGGTTGGGTAGGAAACAACCATTAAGAGTTTCAGTAATCTGACCAATACAGAAAAACAGAATGGGCTGGATATAATGACCATCCTAATAATTCAATGTCCAGAACCTTACTATTGTATTGGAACCTAATAGATACATTTACAGAAAAAGAAGGGAACACATCTTACCGGTAAACATATGGGCCCCTCTGTATCACCATGGGCTTTTCGCCTTTTAGGATTTCATCAGGATTGACGATATGGAAGAAATATACAGACATAAAGAAGGGAACCGGGATGTCCTTCCACATAGTGTAGGAGAGATCGTTCTTCGGGTTTATCTCTACATTCTGTGAGGATTTGGAGTGTGCGAATATGGTTAGTTAATAATCAGAGTGGGATATGTTGAACTTAAAACATTTTATAATTAATTATTACATAGAGATTAATGGCCGGTTGAGGGACAACACAGGTAATTTGTAAATTTGTCACACACAAAAAAATAAATAAAAAATAAGTGTGATTGAAAAAGGAAAGGAGATGAACAGTAATTACTCAAATTATTATTATTTTTTCCATAAAAAGTTTTTTTTTATTATTATTATTTTTTCCAAAAAAAAGTCTCATGTGCAGTAATCTCACCAAGGCTGTATTAATTTGATAAAAAAAACAAACAAACAAACAAAAAAAACAGTAATATTGTGAAATTGTTTTTCTGTTTCTTTTGTAAAGTTTAATTATTCCTGTAAACGGAGCTGAATTTTCAGTATCATTACTCCAGTCTTCAGTCAAATATGCTAATTTGCGGTTTAAGAAACGTTTCTGATATTCTGATACATTTTTTTAAATAACACAAGAACAGAGGCCTGCAAATAGCATTTTTATAAACAAGACAATATCTTCAGAAGAAAACAAAGGCTTCAGTACTAGTACTTCAGATTCAGTACGAATCTGATAATGCGATTGATTACACAAGTTTAACAAACTAAGAAAAACTTACCACAACAATCGAATCTTAGTTTAGATTTCAAGCACTAGCTATGTTTGTAGCACATTATTATTCATATAATAGGCCTAGCCTATAATTAAACACTTAATTATCGTTCCCATTTATGCAATTTATTTTTAAACGCAACAAAGCAACTATAGAACGTCATATAAAGCTCAGTTCAAGGATTTTCGACATTAAAACACGGAGTTTTGCAACTTAATGTCATTTAAAAATGCAATCATGTTTGATTGGAGCGTCTCGTGCACCTGTGAGGTGTTGAACTTACCTTCACTATTTGATCGTCTATTATAATCGGTCCGACAAACACCAGGACAGTCCCGAACAAAACTGCCAAACTTCCCAGAACTAAAAAAACGATCGCTAATGTGGATTTAGACACCGCCATCCTTCTATCACACAGTTCACGTTACAAATGAACGCAAATGATTGAAAATAAAGTCAATTCTTCCAGAAAGGGCACGAGCTCAAAGCACGAGTGAGTCCTCAACAGCTGAACAAACTATCACTTACATACGAGATAAAGCCATAAAACGCTGGTCATTGAGCGATTAATGCTCTTCTGGCTTTATGGCCACGTACATTACAGCTGTGAGTGATGTTAAAGTCCGGCTCGTTGATCAAGCAGGTTTTATAGCGCTCTTGCTGTGTAATTACCATGTTTACGATGCTCCAAGCGCCACCTATGAACCAGAGGATTCTGGGTAATGTAGTTATACAGTATATATGTTTGTTTACCACCGGGTGATAATAAGAGACTGCCTGGAAGATCTAATACACGAATTCACTTTGTTTGGCATCTTTTAACAGCTGCTTAAGGAGAAAATATTGTATGGATACTGGCCCCCATTATTGCTAAATTTATGATTGCAAGATAGAAAGGCCTTTGGTAAAGAAAAACACGCTCTTGTACACTCTCAGAAAAAAGGTAGAAAAGCCATCACTGGAGCTGTACTTTTTCAAAAGGGAAAACTTTTGTTCATTTAAGGTACTAATATGTACTTTTAGGTTCTAATATGTACATTTTAGGTGCTAATATTGACACATAGGTGCTAATATGTACCATTAAGGTATCAGTATGCACCCTTTAGGTATACTTTTGAAAAGGTACAGTCCCAGTGACAGCTTTTGTACCTTTTTTTCAGAGAGTGAAGATAAGAAAGGCAGGTGTACGTTTTGGAGGATGTTCTTTTGTATATAAACTGTGTAAAATGAGAAGACCAGGGACCTTCTCATATCAGATTCTGTCTGTGTGTGAAATGCCTTTCTTGCAAGAAATAAATACTTATACTTATGACTTTCGAGATCTTCATTTGTTGTTCTTCAATTGTTATTTAAGCTCTAGGCAAGGAATTTCCACAAGGCTCAAAGGCTTCACTTATAGCTGACTAATTCGGGGTGAAAATAAAACCGTGTCCTGTTGAGAAAATTAATAAGTAGCCTAATATATTCTGCAGTTTTCTATGCATCTAAATCATCCTATTATGTTAATAATTTTACCAGGCCTATATGCAGATTTGATTTGAATGATATTTTAATAATAATACAATCATTTATGTATTTTAAAAACATGGTGTAGCCTATTATGTCTGACAGAGCAAATTATGAAAGTGGCACAATAAAACAGAGCCGCTGGAAGAACATGATTAGAGTATTGTATCTTTATTGGATAAGCATTTGCCACTGATAACTCATGTGTATGTAACACAATTACTTGAATCTCTTATCTGTGTCTTAGCCGTGGTGACGCAGCTATATTTATCTTTGTGACATGAAAAGCTATCTGTCATGGTTTGATATTTTTCACAGATTTTGGGGAGGAAAACATCTTTTTTGTGACTGTGGTGGTATTCAGGAACCTATATTACAATTTTCTCAATGAAGGTAATGACCACACTTTACCCATTTTGGAAACATCAAAGTACAGACTGTTCAGTTAAAATTTCACCTAAAGCAAAACAAATAAGACAGTGAACGCCTTTCAGTAGTTTACTCGACATACCGGTATATCATTATGGCGTCCCATCTGAAGGTTGCCAAATAAAAGCATTCACACTCCACAAAGGAGTTTCATGTTTCAGTTGCGTATCAGGACTCTCTAGAAATCTAACATCAACGAATCCGTCAAACTGAAACTTTTACCTCATTTGACATTTAATACAATAATACTGTGAAATGTCGATCAGGTTGAAGGCGAAACATCATCAAAAGAGCTTTTTAAAAAGGCTAATCATGTGATTTTTTACTTCTAATCTAAGACAAATCTGGACTGCATGGAACCTAGGAAACAAGAAAACTGTTTGGGCCCTGAAGAGCATGACAAATATGATAAACCACAAATTATAAATGATATTTGCAAGTGCATAGAAATGTGTGTATTTGGTGAATGAAATGTTCAGACAACACATGACACTGTGATGCATCGGAATAGTCTAAACGTCCTTATGTAACTAACCTTATACATGAAATTCGTTGAATACAGAAAAAATATAAAATCAGACACACTAGAACACTCACCGGACCAGCCTAATCTTACTTTTTAAGCATTACAATATGGCAACAGATCTCAATCTCCATAGTATAAGTCAATGGGGATTGAGATCTGTTTGATTAAAACATTCTTCCAAATATCTTCCTTTGTGCACAGCAGAACAAATAAACACATAGAGGTTTGGAACAACTTGAGGGTGAGTAAATACTGACAGAATTTTCATTTTTGGGTGAACTATCCCTTTAAGAGCTTTATCTATTGCTTTCAATGAGTGTCGTTGTTTTCGCTGTGCAGAGCTCAGCTTGTTTCTCATTTAGTGCTGCTGTATTTTCAGAAGACCAGATAAGTATTTTAGGTATGGGTGGACTGATTGGATTCTGTTCAAGACGATGTTCAAGAAGTAGACAAGAGACGTTGTATGTGAATGCCTGGAATTACTAACACAAAGATTGATTTGTATCTTTGCGCAATACACAACTTTAGGTTGCTCAAGACGTGCTGCTGGTCAATTTGAATGAAGTGTCTGCTACACTATTTGATGCCAAAACAAACTGAACGGTAACAAAGCAGATGTTACTGTAGATAATGGTTTCTTTATGACCAACCCAATAAAATGCTGCAAGCTCTCTTGTGCAAAACGTACAAAATAAATCAGCTTTTCTTAGGGCTATTAAATTCATTTGGAATTGGGGCCAGTTCAAGAAACTGAAGCAAAATAAGGGGCCGGAGAATGTGTGTAATTATGGTAAGACACGCATATTTCTGTGCCCATTCATTATTGAACTGTCTGTTCTCTGAGTCAATTTTTCATTAGTTTTTAAGGTAGAGAGAAACACTTCAAACTTTGTGTTTTTATCAAAATTACTTCGTGCTTGGCTTGAAAGTAAGTCAGAGCGTTAGGCGATTTTGATTGGTCATGTACCTGTTTTGCCTCTATGGGGTGCATACAGCCTCATACTGCACGGAAGAATTTAATTCCTAGTTAACTGGAATTGAATAGCAGTTAGTTCACCCAAAAATGAAAATTATGTCGGTATTTACTCACCCTCATGTTGTTCCAAACCTCTATGTGTTTATTTGTTCTGCTGAACACAAAGGAAGATATTTGGAAGAATGTTTTAATCAAGCAGATCTCATTCCCCATTGACTACCATACTAGGAAAAAATACATGGTAGTCAATGGGGATTGAGATCTGTTTGATTAAAACATTCTTCCAAATATCTTCCTTTGTGTTCAGCAGAACAAATAAACACATAGAGGTTTGGAACAACATGAGGGTGAGTAAATACCGACATAATTTTCATTTTTGGGTGAACTAACCCTTTAAGGGTAAACAGTTTTTACAATATTCAACCAAACCAGAAGGATTTAAAATGCACCTGCATTTACTATCATCAATACCCATTCAGGCATAATGACTCAAGTGATGGGACGAAACACATTAAAGAACCATAACAGACATGAATTATAAAGTATAACGGCATTAAAGGGGTCACGACTGGCTTTTTTTTTGCAAAACCTCTGGTGACATCTTGTGGCTGGTTTAATAACTACAGCATGCCATAAAGGTAGTTATGAAAAGAGAATTACCCATGTATTAGAAGAGGGCCTTTCGGTCTTTGTGCCATGGATCCCTAAAGATGATCAACCTCATTATGAAGAAACCAATCCTAAAATGTAAGATTTACAATTTATAACAGAATGCTCAAAACCTCATGCAGCAACGAATTGTTCTTTGTATTTTGTAAATTTTTATATTTAAATTGAAAATCAAAATAAATCAAATTATGTGAAAACCTGTAGTAGATAAAACATATGAAATTACATTTACATCAGAAAGAACCACTTTTAGTTTTAGATTTAAGGGTTAATATTTCTCATATCCCAAAAAAAGTACATTTGTAATCTATTAAAGAATTTTGTAAATTACTTGAGAGATGAGGCAGACAACAATATCAGGAATGCCAGAACTTTATTGAATGATTAAGATGAACAAAGGAAATAGTAATTGGTCTGATCATTTTCAAGACTTATATATTAAACTTTAGCATATTAATTGCCCCCACGAAGACGCAGAACAAGATGGAGGGTGGACTCCTTCTGGATGTTATAGTCGGACAGCGTGCGTCCATCTTCCAACTGTTTGCCAGCGAAGATCAGACGCTGCTGGTCGGGTGGAATGCCTTCCTTATCTTGGATCTTGGCCTTGACGTTTTCAATGGTGTCACTTGGTTCCACCTCAAGAGTGATGGTCTTGCCAGTCAGGGTCTTGACGAAGATCTGCATACCACCTCTGAGGCGGAGCACCAGATGGAGGGTGGACTCCTTCTGGATGTTGTAGTCGGACAGAGTGCGTCCATCTTCCAACTGCTTGCCAGCGAAGATCAGACGCTGCTGGTCAGGAGGAATGCCTTCCTTATCTTGGATCTTGGCCTTGACGTTCTCAATGGTGTCACTTGGTTCCACCTCAAGAGTGATGGTCTTGCCAGTCAAGGTCTTGACGAAGATCTGCATACCACCCCTGAGGCGGAGCACCAGATGGAGGGTGGACTCCTTTTGGATGTTGTAGTCGGACAGAGTGCGTCCATCTTCCAACTGTTTGCCAGCGAAGATCAGACGCTGCTGGTCAGGAGGAATGCCTTCCTTGTCTTGGATCTTGGCCTTGACGTTCTCAATGGTGTCGCTGGGCTCAACCTCAAGAGTGATGGTCTTGCCAGTCAGGGTCTTGACAAAGATCTGCATTCCACCCCTGAGGCGGAGCACCAGATGGAGGGTGGACTCCTTTTGGATGTTATAGTCGGACAGAGTGCGTCCATCTTCCAACTGTTTGCCAGCGAAGATCAGACGCTGCTGGTCAGGAGGAATGCCTTCCTTATCTTGGATCTTGGCCTTGACGTTCTCAATGGTGTCACTTGGTTCCACCTCAAGAGTGATGGTCTTGCCAGTCAAGGTCTTTACGAAGATCTGCATTCCACCCCTGAGGCGGAGCACCAGATGGAGGGTGGACTCCTTTTGGATGTTATAGTCGGACAGAGTGCGTCCATCTTCCAACTGTTTGCCAGCGAAGATCAGACGCTGCTGGTCAGGAGGAATGCCTTCCTTGTCTTGGATCTTGGCCTTGACGTTCTCAATGGTGTCACTTGGTTCCACCTCAAGAGTGATGGTCTTGCCAGTCAAGGTCTTTACGAAGATCTGCATTCCACCCCTGAGGCGGAGCACCAGATGGAGGGTGGACTCCTTTTGGATGTTATAGTCGGACAGTGTGCGTCCATCTTCCAACTGTTTACCAGCGAAGATCAGACGCTGCTGGTCAGGAGGAATGCCTTCCTTGTCCTGGATCTTGGCCTTGACATTCTCAATAGTGTCGCTGGGCTCAACCTCAAGAGTGATGGTCTTGCCAGTCAGCGTCTTCACAAAAATCTGCATCTTTACGCTAGAAAGCAAACAAATACAAATTGATTAACATGTATTGCATTGGTGAATGCCATGCACTTGTCAGAGTAAAAACAGTTGTTTGTCCAGACAAACAGGATTTTTGGTGCAAATATAATTTATTCTGAAGCAATATTTTTTGTTTTATATCAAATTTGGAAAACAAAAACCTGGATTTGTATTTTACCCCAGGGCATTAAAATTCTTAAATTTGCCTTATTCAATTATAACATCAAGACACTTGGCTTTTACCCATCAAATTAAAGCACTTGCACTGAAAAATTACAACTGCATAAATGTTATGAGATGGTTTTAAATATACAAATAAGTGTTAAGTGGGAGGGGGGATAATTTGACTTATAAATGAAGTTAACCACCAGTAGGTGACAGCCAAATATCATCTTAATGGAGTCATCCAAACAATTTGGAGTGGCAGTGGTTTATGAATAGGTCACTGAATCTTTGACAACCAATTTGATCAAAACACAGAATCATTCAGTAATGAAACAGATGACTGTTGCTGTGAGATGACCTATGGCTCTGCGGAAAGTTTATTTTTGCTACTTAAATAGAAGTCAGTTTAATCTAAAATGTAAGTGACATGAATATTAACTAATTTATTGGACAGAAAGTCGTATGAAATGTTCACATTTTCAATCATGAGGGTATTGAAGACAGAAGCTCTTGGCTGTGTGATGTTGCCCAACTATGATGTTAAATTAAAAAAAAAACATTTAGTAGTTTTACGCAGTTAGTTATATTAACTGAACTTGTGCTTTGTTCGTTTGTTTCGATTTCTCAACTGCGCAACCTTGTTACACAGTCAGTGTTATGTACATACATTATCCATACTTAAGTTACGTAAACCTAATAAAACAGAACCTTCTCTTGTTTCGGTGAGGCCCTGGTTATTTTGTTATCGATGTTTCAATCAGGCTAACTGTTACTTGTCCGGTTGTGGAAGTAAAAATATTCACTAAACACTCACCCCGGCTTTAATTTTTTTTTTTTTACTTGTCATGGACAAGCGTTGATGCCGAGCAATGAGAATTAGCTCATTTAGGATCGTAAGTCAAGCCCAGGAATTCTCTAGAAGGTTACTCAAAAGAAACAAACGAGGTAGCTAGCTGTGCTTACGCCATCATTATGCTGACACAGCTGTGACTCAGGTTTAACAGAAATGGGCGATTGAAAACAAAATGGCGACATTAACAGAAAATGGCCAGAATAAATAAATATAATACATAACCGTACATATTAAAAATTAGTTCAAATTCGATGGGAGAAACAGTTTAATAACGTGTCGACGGCTGACAAATGTAATAAATGCAGATTAATCCAGATATTCGATGACCTCACCGCCCTTTTTCGCGGCCTAATTCGCCGCCAAATTACGTACAAAACATACATAACCCATCGACCATTATCAACATTATGTAAATACTTATCCACATTAAAATGACAAAAATTGAAACAAAATAACAAGGAACAAAGAAATTTGGTCCTCAGAAACCACCAGGCCGGCTAAGTTAGCTGCTAGCATAAAAGCTACCGCGTTAGCTCTTTCAAAAATATACGTATAAACATTCGACAAAGACCTCAAATCAAACAAAATTCGCTTGTTTTTAAGCAATGATATATCTGGCGTCGTTTGCGTAGATTTACTTTATACTTACAAACAAATGTTCTTTTCTTGAGGAGCACGGAGTTTAGAAGTCTCTTTTCCTTCGTCACGGGAGCGATTCTAAATGGTCAAAACAAAAGATCCGGGTTTTTATACACCACGCGCTGTATCCTTCCGCCGCTACGCCCAACGCACTATAAAAAACTGCAGCTATTAAATTTGAAAACTCAGTTTCATGGGAAACAATAACATATGTGTTATGCTGAACATATACCAATAACCATTTTAAACATTAGTTTTGTGGACGTAAAACATATTTGTTTAATTGGTATGTATTCGTGGGGGTTGGGAGACCGGCGGAGTGATATGATTTTCTGCACACGACACGGTTTGCCTTGATCAAATGTTTTGAAATCAAAATAATGACACATATAGGCTTCACTGCGCGATTTCTATGATTTTTTTTTTATTGAAACAATGCACTTTTAGAAACACTGAGGTAAACGAGTTAATTGTGGCAATAGAAAAAAGAACGGCTCCGTTTAATAATATCTAGGTCAAGATAGTGAACGCTGGCACATAGCAACAGCATTCAGTGCGTCACCAAGCTCAACGTCACGCTTTTCTCATTTCCCAAAACACAAAATTGCAGTGTTTATAAAGTTCTGTTTATGATCACTTCAGTTATGGTAGCTTCCATCGATTAATACTCTTCACCAGGAAGTAAATACCTGCCCAGTTTGTTCTTTTTACAACATGTGGTACATATTACGATTTAGTCACTTGATTCTCTTAATGATTCTGGTGATTTTAAAATACAGTTCAGGTGACCAGGAATATAACCACAATTATTGCATAATGATATTCCTCATCAGGTTGCTCTCTATCATGTGAAAGGCCTCCAAAGTATGGCACAAAAATGGTCAAGTTATCCAAAGCTGAACACAAGAATATATTGCAATCAATGCAGAACTCTGTTCAGTTTCTTCCTCCTTTAGAATTTATTTTTGGAGATACCTGTCAAAAGAAAGAAATGTTTTCAAAATGAGCTTGGTTAAAACAATTAAAGACAGCGGCCTATAGGCTAATCATAATGCAACTTACACAGTGTCCACTAATATGATGATGTTCTACAACTGGCTTGTGCCAGTTTTGCAATGACTTTATATCAACTAAAACCAATTGAACCTAGTAGTATAACCACACATGTAGTTCATCTTAACTATGTTCTACTAACCTATGAAAACCAGAAAGTATACAATCTTTTTATATATATAATTTCAAACCTAACAAACATATTTATGTCAACAGTTTAGCCTGAAATGTGTGCTTGTGTTCTGTCCTTCTTTCAAATAAATGACACTTGCTATAATGTTTGTCATCAACTTAATGACATTCAGACATTTTGTGTTTCAAAAATAGTTTTTGGGGCCAAAGTATGTTACACAATCAAAAGCATGCACCTACTTGAGCCCATCTTTTCAGGTTTGTAGGAGTTTTAAAATCTCCTCTCAATACCTAAGAAAAAAAGCATCTTTATTTTATAGAGTTCACTCTGATCTTTGAGTTGCACTGAATGAATTGAAATGCACATATTCTGGTCAAATATACCCTTTGAGTATTGTTGATCACTTCGGGATCTGGTGGACCATAGTCTGGGGGATTGGCGTTGGGGTTGTAGCCCAGTTTACGAAGCATTGGAGCGATCTTCTCCATGTCCACCCGGACGTCTGCTGGGATGTGGCCGACCCATCGTGTGAGAGCTTCCAGGTTAACTGGTTTGATCACCTGATCCGTGGAGCGTTCGGTTCTAAAAAACAGCGTGAAGTGAGTATTGACAAGAGACAGAAGAAGGCCGAAAAACAGGGATAGGCAATGTCGGTCCTGGAGTGCCGCTATCCTGCAGAGATTAGCTCCTCCAATCCTAATCGAACACACCCGAACAAGCTAATCAATGTCTTTAGGATCACTGAGGGTACTTTTACACCACAAATGACCCCCATTCACACTTATCCTCGCAATCGGATAAAAACTCTGTATTTGCTGCCAGGCCATTAGATGGCGATGAAACACTATACTGACTCGTCTTCAGAGATTAGCGTTTTTGTTCTTAACAAGGAGATCGTTTTCAATAACGTACACTTTGAAACTGTTTTCAAAAGTTTGCGTTTTCATGGAACTGTAGGCCGATCGATCGATCCAATGTCGGCATTCGATCAGGATTGAGAAGAGAGAGAAATGTAATCTGAAGTGAGACTTTTCGTCTCAAATGGCTATGCTAACTTCACAACAGTGAGTTCAAATGTTAATTTCAGAGAGTAGCTCTCTCTTCCAGTTCTTCCAGTCTTACAAAACCCAAAAAGCTGTTGTCGCGTAAGGCTAAAACGCAAGTCCAATGTGGCTACAGCGTAATATCACACAGGTATAAATTATTAAGTAGATTAATTAAAGTTTATAGGCTAATTTCCATGAAAGAGTTGAAAATATATTTTTGTTACTACTGGAGTTGCCAGTTTGCTGAGTTTCAAATGATTATTAAATCGCAAGCACAATCCCAGCAGCAGCCCTTCCTGCGACTCAGTGTCCGAATCACTCACTCGTTTTCATTCACTCCTTCAACATATTAGTGGACTTATGTAGGGAATAGTAATTGAGGGAAGGTGACGATTTCGAACACATCCCAAGGCTACAGGAGACAGTGGCACTCAAGGACCAACGGTGCCTATCCTTGGCCTAAAACATGAAATGTAATTTCACCATACCGAGACAATGATACCCCTCCTGGCCGTCCGATGGCCTCCTCATGGTGAAGCACCCCTTCATGCCACGGGGATTTGAGAAAATGGAGCACACGCTGCATGGTGGCTCGTGGCTGCAGCACCAGATCCTCATAGCGGACCACCATACACCGCCTTTGGGATACAGCCATACACTGGGAGAGCATCACTTCAACTGCATTGCTCCATTTAGTCAGACAGTCCCTGTAGCTGGACAGGTTGAAGCCAGAGATAGTCACTCGTCTGGAGATCATAGAGTGAACTGACGCTCGACCATCTCTGAGCATTAGCAGGAATTTCGAGCTGAAAGGACCAAAAAATGCAATGAAAATGATGAGAAATGGAAAGGCATTTGAACAACAACAAAGGCAAAGCAATTATTTCAGACATTTGTCTATTTGAATATACAGTATTGACACATAATCTCATCTCAGCACTTTTGATGAATGGTTATGCTATGCATTTTTATACAAATTTACCGTAATTTACGCTATCAACATTTATGAGATTTAGTCAGTCAAAACATTTTTGAGTTAAAATTGATTTTGTGTCTCTGGAAAATAGTCATCACATTGTATGATGTTAATAGATTAATTAACGGGGTGATTATTCAGTATTTACATGTATTAGATGTACATTTAAGACATCTTTACTTCCATTATAATGGGTTACTTGAGTGAAATCATTCAATTTGCATTCATAGTGTTGCTATAATGACATTTCTTCAATTAAAATATGGGCAATTAATTATGTAAATCTTTATGTAAATACCTTTCAGATGAATCTCTTTTACTGGGATTCTGCTTTGTCTGTCATCAGTTATTCGGTTATTTAAATTGTCAAATTGTAATTTTAAACAGAATTGTTGATATATATATATATATATATATATATACACACACATTTGTTCTATAACATCTAAATTAGCGAAGGTTTCTATTTATTTCCTATAATAATACATTGGCTGATATATCATCATCCTGCACATGCTAAACTTGTTTACCATCTAAATATGTTACAATTTAAAAGTAAATGCACATTATTATAAAGGGGGCATCTTCTCGCATGTAGGCCTAATATATTCATTTGATATAAAGCTGAATTTTCAGCATCATTACTCCAGTCTTCAGTGTCACATAATAATCCTTCAAAATCATTCTACGCTTGAGAAACATTTCTTATTATATTATTATTTTTTTATTATTTTCTTATTATATCTATTCTTATTATAATTTTCTTATTTCTAATAATATTCCATAATATTTTTTTGTGGATTCTTCGATGAACAGAAAGTTAAAAAGAACAGCATTATTTGATTATTATTATTATAATTTTTTGTTATAATGTGAAAGCCTTGACTGTCACCTTTGATAAATTTAATGCATTACTGCTATATATATATATATATATATATATATATATATATATATATACACACATATATATATATATACACACATATATATATATATACACACATATATATATACTATTTAAATCATACCAACCCCAAAATCTTAGTAGTTCACTTTTAAAAAAAAACTTTTGCTGATAATTTACTCACCCCCATGTCATCCAAGATGTCCATGTCTTTCTTTCTTCAGTCGAAAAGAAATTAATGTTATTGATGAAAACATTCCAGCATTTTTCTCCACATAATGCACTTTACTGGTAACCAAACGGTTCAAGGTCCAAAAGACACTTTCAGTGCAAAGGGCTTTAAACGATTCCAGATGATGAATAAGCGTCTTATCAAGCGAAATGTTCGCTCGTTTAATAAATAAATAACAAAGTTTAAGTTTTATAAGCTCAAATAGTCGCCCTTACTCTGTTCTGTGACGCACGTTTGTGACTCTCCTGTTCGAACTCGTTCATCAAAATGAACAAATCTTTTCCGAGTCATTTGGTTCATTCAACGAACGAAACAAACGAATTGACTCGAAAAAAGATTAGTTCATTTTGAAGAACAAGTTAAAACAGGAGAGTCACGAACATGCATCAGTACAGAGCAAGACGTGCATTTGAGCTTACAAAACTTAAACTTTGTTATTTATTTATTAAACGAGTGATCGTTTCGCTAGATAAGACCCTTATTCATTGTCTGGAATCGTTTAAAGCCCTTTGAACAGTTTGCACTGAAAGTGTCTTTTGGACCTTGAACCGTTTGGTTCCCATTGAAGTGCATTATATGGAGAAAAATAGTAATGCAAATATAAATAAAATTATCAGCAAAAGTTTTTTTTTTTTTTAAAGTGAACTACTCCTTTAAATGATGGTGTAGCCTAATACAAAATATGCTAATACAGATTTTTATTTTTTAATATTGATTTAATCTTATCAAGCAAAATAAAATGAATAACTATAATGTAAATGTCTTTGTGTAGAGCTTTTTAATTAGCATAAAATAAAATAATCCTCTAATCTTACTTGGGGAAAATGTGTGACAGATAAACCGCGCTCTTCAGTGTAAAGGGGTCTTTATTGCACAGCACTCGTGCAGGTTCTCCATGACGTGCGATGACCTCCAGGAGGAAGGCAGTGGTTGCAGCGTCCAGCATCTCTTGACTGACTCCCTCGTCCTCCAGAGCCCAGCGCTCGCCCGAGTCCTGCCTTCCCCATGCCTGCCGCAGGGCCAGCATCCGAGGGATCACCCGCGTCTCCTCCCCACATCGGATGTCAGGGTGGGCGTCGAGCATGACACGCATCAGCGTGGTCCCGGATCGTGGAACACCACCCACAAACACTATTGGAGTGTTGTGATTATACCGATACTGTGTCTGGTTCCAGTTTCGAGACCGTATAGACACCATATGAGTTCTGGGAAGCTTTCCTTGGCATGCCAGCACTCGATGTAGAGTCCTAGTAAGAGTCCACGCTCCGAACACGGTTAGCAGGAGTACAACTACCCGTTTGACTGACAACCGCATCACTCTGAGACATTGCAAGAGGAAAACATTTTAAGTTTAAACACTTAACGACTGTACTTCCTCTGTTGGCTACTTCTGCAAAGTTTGTTGTTGTTGACTGGGAGATAACTGGTTACAGGGACTATGCGTGTTATTAATCAGATCTTATCTATGAACCACACAACATTCTTTTAAAAAAATTAACTTTTTTGCAGGTTAAAAAAAGTGAAAGTGGTTCTCAACAACATGCATGACACACGCAGCAAATACGGAGCTGAAAAAAGACACTGCACTGATAAAGTGACATGAAACGAAATGCATTAAACATGAAACCCACAAGTCAAAAACTATCAACTCACCTTGACGAGACAAACTATGAACATCGCATGATCTCCATGCGCTGTTGTGAAGTCAAATGGGCAGAATGCACGAAGAGGAAGTGAACCGCAGTTTAGAAATAGACTATCAGTCAAGATCTTTCCTGACAGCCACAAACAGTTCTACTCTACCCCAAAAACTTGCGAGATGTCTTTTCCTGTGTCTCTAAACCTCAGATGTGCTCAATCTGTGGTAAATGATTCTTTGCTAAAAGTGCAAATTTGATACGAATGCATACATTTAATACTTTAAAAAAACAAAAACAAAAAAACATTGGAAGGAAATGGGTGAGCTGAGAAATGAGAAAAGGTGTGAAAGGTTGCATTTGCATGCAAGTAGGAGGCTGGATGTTTCCACTCCATTAGATGTGCTGACATACCCAGAAGGAAGATGTTATTGATTGCAAATTGCTTTTTTAATATTTCCTCTTAGAAGATTCCTTAGCAAATCTAGAGACAAATACTGAAAATATTGAGCTATAAAATGAGAGTAGAAGTATTCGATTGAATGATCATTTTGAGTCAAGGTCAATTAATCTACAGCTGTCTGTCACATTTACTGTTGTTCGGCAATTTTTTTGCAGCCATTTCGATATAAATCCACCCAAATGGGAATTTAGCATGAAAGCGAAACATTTCCCCACTCAGGTTTCACAATGGGTTCAAGTTGGTCACACAAATTCATGTTGGCCAACAGAAAGCTGTTTATGTGACTGCTGTGGTTCATACATCATCATATGCTGGTTGGTTCCTGAAATATTTTTTTTCCATACTTTTTTTCCAATAGGGATTTTTGTGTTAAAGACTTCTAAGCCACGAACCAAGCCAATCAGCTGCAAGGTGAATCACAACACTACAAACTTTGACTGGAACCAAAAAAGTTTATGAAAGTTTATGACTGTGTACTTTAGTGAGGGAAAGAACTACAATCCCATGAAGCTTTACAAACAGCATAATGAATCAAAAAAAGTACACATTTTGATTACATACAGTTTAAACTATATATTTTAAAGGAACACTCCACCTTTTTTGGACTAATTCACTGTATCCCCCAGAGTTAGATAAGTCCATACATACCTTTTTCATCTCTTTGCATGCTGTATCTCTGTCTGACGCACCCACCGCTAGCCTAGCTTAGCACAAAGACTGGATATAAATGGCTACAGCTAGCATACTGATCCTAATAAGCGACAAAATAACGTAAACATTTTCCTATTTATATGTGATTTGTATAGTCACAGAGTGTACAAATCACAAGGTCATATGAGACACAGCCATCTTTTAACCATATAAATATTGGGAACTATATTCTTAGAAGGCAGCACTGCTACTTGGGTAGAGTGAGCACCTGAGACGCACCTTCACCTTCTGAGAATATAGTTCCCAATATACATTCGGTTAAAAGAGATCTGTGTTTCATGTTACCTTGTTATTTGTACACTCTATGACTATACAAATCACAACATGTAAATAGGAAAATATCACTATTTTGTCTCTTATTGGGATTATGCTAGCTGTAGCCATTTACATCCAGTCATTGTGCTAAGCTAGGCTAGCGGTGGGTGCAAGGAGATGAAAAAGGTAAGTATGGACTTATTTAACTCTGGGGGATACAGTGAATAAGCTAAATTCCAAAAAAAAGTTGGAGTGTTCCTTTAAGTTTATTGCAAAATATGCACATACAAACAGAGTTTAGAGAGATATACACTCGATTGAACTTCATGGGAGTGGGCGGAGCTAAAAGAGCTATTTTTGAGCTTTTTTCAACTCACTGATTGGTGGAATTTTCTGTACAGCTTTAAGGGTTATGTAATGTTTCACCAGGAATTCAGCTGATAAGCAATTTAAAAAAGCTGAAATAACATGGGCTGACAAAGTCAACTTCCCTTTGGAGAAATTGATTAAGTTTTTACTTCCTGAACCCGACAGTTGCACTCCGTAGACAATGGACCTTTATTTCCACAAAAATGTCATTAATGTGACCGTAATGAGCAAGTTTGAGACTTGACTTTTCTTAGGAGAAACATCTGAAATGCACAAGACTCAAGCAAAGTCTCCATATTAAAGAGATTTAATTCAAACATTTCGTGTCCAATGGGCAGATTTGTAATCAGCATAAATGCCCTACTTCTGTCAGATCTCTTTTCAAATGAACGCCTTTAATAAAATCAGGACACTTCAGGGTTAAAAAAAAGATTTAAATGAATTTATTTTTCACATTTCTTTAGAGAAATCAGTTACATTTTTTTCTCGATCTCCAAAAATGAAGTATTCATTAAACAGCAGAGAACATTTCACATATACTTCAAAATAAATACATCATCTGGTCTCTGCTGCAGTAGGACGTCACTTGCAGGGGGAAAAAATACTACTTTAAAACCTGCACTACAAACTGCTCTAAGTACAAAGACTTAAAAATGACAGCAGGCAGGACGGGCCACAGACAGACAGACACAGGACGGCGCCACCACGACCCCTTTATATCGGAGCACGCACCTCAGGGTTAGACTGTCCCATACGTTACAGAATTGAGGCGAAAGAACACTGTGCAAACCTATCACTTTTTTTTTCCAATCACTTGTCATGTCTCACACGCACTCACGCGCACACACACACACACGTTTGTGAATGGCAGAATGAGAGCCATCGTCTGTGAGTGCATACGTGTTGAGTCACATGTCGTAAAACCACAGTAACGTCTACAGGCCGAACTATCTCTGCACTGATACTTCCTGTTTCACAGACCCTTTCCCTTCACGCCCCTCTCTCTCTCAGCTGATGAGCGCCCTTTCCTCTGGAGGTTGGGGAGGTGGGGAGAGTGGAATAGTCAGGATATATTTACATCAGTTCCTCTAAGAGCTGGAGCAATACGGGACGTGTCTGTGGTGTGGGCCTCTTCATATGGACACCTCATATTCTCTTGTGTCCTGTAGAAAATAAACAAGAGATGCTGTGAAAATTACCACGTTTAATCATGTAAAAAACTAATTTCCCACACAGGTGATGTTGTTCTTCTAGGTGATTTCCTGGCCCTTGTTATGTCATTCAGCATGGCTGATTAGGCTATTACTAGGGCTTTCTGGGAGTTGCTAAGAAGTTTGTCAGATGTTTTGGATGATTGGTAATACTTATGCGGTTGCTAGGGTGCTCTAGTAAGTTGCCAGGGCAGTGCTATGTGGTTCCAACAGGGTTCTAGATGGTTGCTAGGGAGTTGCTAGGGGGTTGCAAGGGTATTCTGGGAGTTGCTAAATGGTTTGTCAGATGTTTTGGATGATTGCCAAGACTTATGGGGTTGCTAGGGTGATCTGGAAAGTTGCCAGGGCAGTGTTATGGTGTTCCTACAGTGTTCTAGATGGTTGCTAGGGACTTGCTAGGGTTTTCTGGGAGTTGCTAAGTGGTTTCTCAGATGTTTTGAATGATTACCAAGATCTATGCGGTTGCTAGGGTGCTCTGCGAAGTTGCCAGGGCATTGCTATGTGGTCGAACAGGGTTCTAGATGGTTGCGAGGGAGTTGCTAGGAGGTTGCAATGGTATTCTGGGAGTTGCTAAGTGGTTTGTCAGATGTTTTGGATGATTGGTAATACTTATGCGGTTGCTAGGGTGCTCTAGTAAGTTGCCAGGGCAGTGCTATGTGGTTCCAACAGGGTTCTAGATGGTTGCTAGGGAGTTGCTAGGGGGTTGCAAGGGTATTCTGGGAGTTGCTAAATGGTTTGTCAGATGTTTTGGATGATTGCCAAGACTTATGGGGTTGCTAGGGTGATCTGGAAAGTTGCCAGGGCAGTGTTATGGTGTTCCTACAGTGTTCTAGACGGTTGCTAGGGACTTGCTAGGGTTTTCTGGGAGTTGCTAAGTGGTTTCTCAGATGTTTTGAATGATTACCAAGATCTATGCGGTTGCTAGGGTGCTCTGCGAAGTTGCCAGGGCATTGCTATGTGGTCGAACAGGGTTCTAGATGGTTGCTAGGGAGTTGCTAGGAGGTTGCAATGGTATTCTGGGAGTTGCTAAGTGGTTTGTCAGATGTTTTGGATGATGCCAAGACTTATGGGGTTGCTAGGGTGCTCTGGAAAGTTGCCAGGGCAGTGTTATGGGGTTCCTACAGTGTTCTAGATGGTTGCTAGGGACTTGCTTGGGTTTTCTGGGAGTTGCTAAGTGGTTTCTCATAGAATGATTACCAAGACCTATGCGGTTGCTAGGGTGCTCTGGGAAGTTGCAAGGGTAGTGCTATGTGGTCCAACAGGGTTCTAGATGGTTGCTAGGGAGTTGCTAGGAGGTTGCAAGGGTATTCTAGGAGTTGCTTAGTGGTTTGTCAGATGTTTTGGATGATTGCCAAGACTTATGGGGTTGCTAGGGGGCTCTGGAAAGTTGCCAGGGCAGTGTTATTGGGTTTCTACAGGGTTCTAGATGGTTGCCAGGGACTTGCTAGGGTTTTCTAGGAGTTGCTAAGTGGTTTCTCAGATGTTTTGAATGATTACCAAGACCTATGCGGTTGCTAGTGTGTGCTGTGGGAAGTTTCCAGGGAAGTGCTATGTGGATCCTAAGGAGTTCTAGATGATTGCTATGGTTTTCTTGGAGTTGCTAAATTGTTTCTCAGATGTTTTGTATGATTGCCAAGACTTATGTGGTTGCTAGGGTGCTTTGGGAAGTTGCCAGGGAATTGCTATGTGGATCCTAAGTGGTTCTAGATGGTTGCTATGGTTTTCTTGGAGTTCCTAAATTGTTTCTCAGATGTTTTGTATGATTGCCAAGACTTATGTGGTTGCTATGATGCATTGGGAGGTTGCCAGGGCAGTGCTATATGATTCCTATAGGGTTCTAGATGGTTGCTAGGGAGTTGCCAGGGTTTTCTAGGAGTTGCTAAGTGGTTTTTTAGATGTTTTAGATGATTATGCGGTTGCTAGGGTGCTCTGGAAAGTTGCCAGGGAAGTGCTATGTGGTCCCTAAGCAGTTCTAGGTGATTGCTAGAGAGTTGCTAGGTGGTTTGTACGATTGCCAAGACCTATGCGGTTGTTATCGTGTTCTTGGAATTTACCAGGGCAGTGCTATATGGTTCCAACAGGGCTCTAAATGGTTGCTATGGAGTTTCAAGGTGGTTGCTAGGGGTTTCTGTGAGTTATTAAGTGGTTTCTCAAAAGATGTTCTGGGTGCTTAGGTAGTTGTTAAAATGTTTGGGCTGATTGCCAGGGCCTTTCTAAGCATTTGCTATGGTGCTTTGGGAGGTTTCCAAGGTGGTGATATGTTCCTATGGAGTTGCTAAGTGGTTGGTTGTTCAGGTGTTTTGGATGATTGCCAGGACTAGGGTTCTCTCGGAGGTTTTGTGTGTTCTATGTGATTGCCAAGGCTTTGTTATGCGGTTGCTAAGGTGTTCTAGAAAACTCTCACCCCTCCAGTCTCGTAGAGGGGGTTGTCAAACTCAGTTTCCACGGTGATTTGGCTGTAGGGATGCGGATACATCAGAGGAAGTCTCAGGTTTGAATGATAACGGCACCTGAGGAACACAGAAATGTGTTGACAGGGGTTCAAACGCAGCACATGTTCTCTCGTTTCACCAATGGACAATCATGGTGTCTGCTTTCCCACCCACACATATCATTACACTTCAAGCTATTAAATGCTTTATGAAGAAACCAATCTCATTTCACAACATTATTAGTACAAGCAGCATTGAGCAGTCTATTAAATGAGCGACAGAACACGTGTAAGTGCTCATGAACAATGGCAGCTCTTTATTGTAGCACAACAGACGGGTTCGGAAGTAAAAACTTCATTCATTTTCTCCATAAGGAAAATTAATTTTGAACGATAACTTATAAACCTCTAAAGACAGGCCTGTGTGTATTTACTTCTGTTGAAGCCGCCAGCTCACGTTATTTCAGCTTATTTTTAAAATAATTGTGTTTAACAGTGGAGTTCTTGGTGAAAAACTACATTACCCATGATGCTAACCAGAAAATTCCACCAATCAGAGTCAGTCTTGTCTTGTATTGTCTTTTTGATCAATGTCCAAAAATGTTTTTGCTTTTAAATCAAAGTTTGTAATGTTATGATTCACCTTGTAGCTGATTGGCTTAGTTCATGGCTTATAACTATGCATGCACGATATATCGGCCACCATATTGGTATCGGCCAATACATGTTCACTTTAATGTTAACGTTATGTTATCGACCCAATAGGAATATTTAGCTGATATGTAAAAGCCGATAAATAATGGACTATTTCCTTCAGCTGAGACACTTCAGATGCGTACAGTTTAGAGCCAGACCGATATATTGGCAGGCCGATATTATCGGCCGATATTAGGCTTTTTCCAAACTATAGGTATCAGCAGTTATAATGGCCGATAAATGAATATTTCAAAAATAAAATAAAAATGAACGAAACACGCTTGAACCATGTCATGAGTGTTGGAGTTGTATAGTTTGTCCACCAGAGGGCACTCTACACCGTCCCTGTTGGCAACACTCATTGAGTTGGTCACGAGACATAGATGGCTTGAATAACAATTAAAAGAACATCCCCATCAGTTCTCTTAACTCAAATAAGCATGACAAATTTGTGACTATCATGTCCAGTTTTGCTGCTGTTAAAGGACAAGTTCGGTATTTTACAATTAAAGCCCTGTTTTAAGATCGTCCCTGATGAAATAGAATAGTTAAGATTGTTTTTGAGACAAATGCTCCTGTCACGAGGATTTTTGGATTGTGTGTTAGTACCCCCCCACCTTTATAATGAAAGGATAGGTGCACTCGAACAATCATTCATCAAAACGCATAAAACTTTAGTTTACAAAGACGTGAAACTCACCGAGTGGTCTGGGGTGTTCACTGATATGCTCACACAAAAATCGCTGCAAAAGATGCTTTCCAACAGGTTTTATCCTAGTTTTTGTCCAAGTCCATGTTTCTTCCTGTTTTCGTTTGAAGTCCACAGTAGTCAATTGTCGAGTTTGCGTGCGCGATCCTTAGTTATCTAGTTACCAATGATCGCGCAAGTGAACTCGACAATTGACTACTGTGGACTTCAAACGAAAACAGGAAGAAACATGGACTTGGACAAAAACTATGATAAAACCTGTTGGAAAGCATCTTTTGCAGCGATTTTTGTGTGAGCATATCAGTGAACACCCTAGACCACTCGGTGAGTTTCACGTCTTCGTAAACTAAAGTTTTATGCATTTTGATGAATGATTGTTCGAGTGCACCTATGCTTTCATTATAAAGGTGGGGGGGTACTAACACACAATCCAAAAATTCTCGTGACAGGAGCATTTGTCTCAAAAACAATCTTAACTATTCTATTTCATCAGGGACGATCTTAAAACAGGGCTTTAATTGTAAAATACCGAACTTGTCCTTTAAATAAGCCGAGAGTGAAGCGGAATCAGCTAGTTATAGTTATGTTACGTTGTTACAATGTATTTGACTGACTGTTCTTTTAACTTTTGACAATGCGACTGAAGTATTTCTTTAATAGCGCGTGACAGTTATAGCAATGAGACGTATCATCTCTCCTTGGCCTGTTGAAAATGGATGTTTTGAAATTTGCAGTATGACGTAATCCATTGCTAAATTATGGCTCATCATAGACTAGCTAACCATAAAGCTAGCTAATGCCACTATCATCAGTCTGTTCTGTTGTGAGAATAAAAGAAACAAGTTTTTTTTAAATACATTATCATATTATTTTAGTTAAAACTCATACATAACTACAAATAACTAATGTTAAGGAAATCTGTTAATGTTTTGTTGCGCGTTTCTGAAAAAAGTTAATAAATAAATATATAAATATCGGCTGATATATCGGAATATCGGATTTTAAAACCAAAAAATATTTGTATCGGCCTTTAAAATCTTTTATCGGTCGGGCTCTAGTACAGTTTGCCATGATGACTTTGGATTGCTTGAAATATGATTGTATATAAATATGATTGTATATATAATATAATTGTGTGCTTGGGCTATGGCTTTTAATGGTGAGACTCAGGCTCTCAAAAAACATTTTTTTTAATTAATATTTATCAGCCATATATCGATTTTCATATCAGTGCATCACTACTTACGTATGGAAGATTGTTTCCACCATAGAATGAAAAATATAAAAGGTAATTGCGACTTTTTATCTCATAATTCTGAATTGCGAGATATAAAGTCAGAATTGCGACTTATAAAGTCAGAATTGTGAGATATAAAGTCGCAATTGTGTGTTATAAAGTCAGAATTGCGAGTTATAATGTCAGAATTGCGAGATATAAAGTCAGAATTGCGTGATATAAAGTCAGAAATGCATGATATAAAGTCAGAATTGTGAGATTTAAACTATTTTTTTCCCCTTAGAATTGGCCTGATAAGTCGCAATTGCGAGTTCATATCTCACAATTCTGAGAAAAGATGTCAGAATTTCGACATATAAACTCGCAATTATGTGTTATAAAGTCAGAATTGCGAGATGTAAAAAAAATGAATGAAAAAAAGATGAAAAAAAGTCCGAATTGTGAGATAAAAAGTCGCAATTCTGACTTTATATCTGGCAATTCTGACTTTATATAACGCAATTCTGACTTTATATCTGGCAATTCTGACTTTATATAACCCAATTCTGACTTTATAACTCGCAATTGCGACTTTTTATCATGCAATTCTGACTTTTTATCTCGCAATTGTGAGAAATAAAGTCAGAATTGCGAGATATTAACTCGCAATTGTGAGAAAAAAAGTCAGAATTGTGAGAAAAGTCACAATTATTTGTTTTATTTTTTTTATTCAGTGGCGGAAACAAGCTTCCATACTTACGATCATTTTAAAATCCCTATGGGAAAATTTTTATGAAAAAATACTTCGAGAACCAGCGGTGCTGAACAAGGGTGCAGGCGCTAATGCACTATTAGTAACACTAACACTTTCCACAGTATATTACTCACCTTGTGACATAGATGTAGGCCCCTCCCAGTAAAACAGACACTAGCAACACTAGTATAAATATCGCTAGAGCCATACTTCCCCCGTCAAAAGAAGAGTCTGCCGCAGCCTCAGCCACTAGACAAGATACAATGATGAAACATATTAAGAATTCATTTTCGCCTGCTTTACCCAGTACAACAACCAAATAAAATCTATCAGATAACAAGGGTAACAATGGGTAAACACTGAGATACAATCTATAAAATTCACACCTTTGCTTACATTAGTACATTAAACAATAAAACTTACCCCCTAGAGCATGATTGCCAGAACATTCATGATTGATTGAAAATATTCCTTAGGGAAAAAATAATATATATTTCAGATTCTAATGATATGATAATATAATAAAACAATAACAATGGAAATGCATTTTGTTTTTATGTAGTATTCACATCACAGATATTTAAATATTTTATTTGAATATTCATTAAATATCTGTTATGCAGCTTCACTCAAAACAAAATGCAATTGTTGGCATCAATGTTATTTTTTTAAATGTCAAAAAATTGGGATAGAGGGATAGATAGACACCTGTACATTTATATACATACAAATTCTCTGTAAATACCTCTGTAAATATCTTTCCTTACCTTTGCAAAGAGGCAATGGACCACTCCAAAATGAGGGATTTCCCAGAATGCACTTGATGGCAGTCTCACCAATGAGCTCATACTCTTGGTAGCACATGAAGGTTAGAGACTCTCCCGGAAGGTAAAGCCTTTTAGACAATATCTGGTAGCCGTTGTCAGGAAGGCCGGGATTCTCACAGGACACGGACTCTTCCGCTATTATACAGTGTAAGAAATAAAATCAGGAATATTTGAGGGATAAAAAAGGGATTTAAATATAAAATACAGAAATTTTGGACTAAACATTCGTAGGAACTCACAAACGCAATGTGGCAAGCGAGACGTCCAAACAGGGGTGCCGGGTTCTCGACCATAACAAGTGAGTGTGGCGCCGCCCTGCAGGATAAATCCGGGAACGCAGCTATACTGGATAGTGGTGCCAACCAAGAGTTTGGGATCAGACAGAGTGCGTGTGGAGTGTTCCACGTGTCCAGGGTCTGTGCAGTACATAACTAATGAGGGGAAGGGAGGAAAAAGAGACAAAGCTGAGAAGGATGCCATTTGAATCTGATGAAAGTAAAGACACCCAACTATGCTGGACTCACTCTTCTCACAGAACGGAGGCTGGGTGTTCCAGCTCAGGTCCACCTGACAGGTCAGGGTTTCACTGCCCACGAGGTCGTACCCCGGGTCGCACTGATATGTGATGCGAGCTCCACGCACCAGCGCTGCATGAGACGTGGTCTTCCAGCCGTTCTGGATCTCAGGTAGATCGGGACACGAGTCATTGCGTGATACCTCTGGAAAACAGGGGTAAAATGAATGAACCTCTTCTTTTTCTCGCACATAAGTTAGAAATTTTTTTTTTTTCGTGCATAATTTGTTTGTCACCATATATATATATATATATATATATAGACCATTTCAAAAGATGTAAACAACACTGGTCCAGAAGCAATTCCTGTTTCAGTTTTTTAACACTACATAAAAGCTGGGATAAAATACAACCAACAGAACATTTAAAACTGAATCAAAAAGTTAAACAAACATCTTTAAGATGTTTTCTTTACATGTGAAATAAAGAAAACAGTTACAAACTGAAACAGGAAGTGCTTCTGGACCAGTGTTGTTTACATCTTTTGAAATGGTCTATATTTATAGTATAAACACACACGCACACACACACACACACACACACACACACACACACACACACACACATATATATATATTAGGGCTGTCAAATGATTAATCCCGATTAATCATCCAAAATAAAAGTTTTTGTTCACATAATATATGTGGGTGCACTGTGTATAATTATTTTGTATATATATATATATATATATAAATACACACACATTCATGTATATTTAAGAAAAACGTTTATTTATATATAAAATATTTATATTTATATATAATTTAAATTATATATAAATCTATACAGTATATGCATGAAAATATTTCTTAAATATATACAAGCATGTGTATGTATTTATATAAAATAATTATACACAGTGCACCCACATATATTATGTAAACAAAAACTTTTATTTTGGATGCGATTAATCGTGATTAATCATTTGACAGCCCTAATATATATATATATATATATATTAACCCATATAAACAGTGTACACGCATACATCTAAAACCATTTAAATAAAAAGTATATACTTACATGTGGATTAGAATACGTACATGCTTGTACAGTACTATGGCCCACCACAAAAAAAAAAAAAAAAAGCAAAAATGGCAACGTATCTCACAATTCATTTTTTATAACTTGGAATTGTGAGTTATAAACTTGCAATTCCGGGAAATAAAGTCTAAATTGCGAGTTATACACTTAGAATTAAAAAAAAGTCAGAATATTTCAGGAGAAAAGCTTGCTATTTTTTTAAGCTATTGAACTTACAGTTTTTGCCTTGTGAATAATTAAAGTCCCATCTACATAGATTAAAGTAGGAATCTGAGTCATAGAGACCAGAATATCACTTGAGGGTGGATTTTATTGACCTAGGCCATTAAGTAACCACTTAGTAAACACCAAGAACACTCTGGTGTCCACATAGCAAAGCGCTAACAGCTAACAACCATCCGCAATACTCTAGCATCTCGGAGGGACTTATGCACCACTCACTCACTCTTTTTTAGGAAGTGAAAAAAATAGTTTTTTAAAATTATTTTTGGCCTTTTGAGAATCAAAGAGGCAACTTAAAACCTACACAAACGTGTCGGCTTGGTGTGTAGGAGCATGTGAGCTAACCACTAGGTCACAGCTCTGAAAGCTTTATTCTGAATGCTTTATCTTGAAACTGGTAAGGATTATAAATAAATGTAAAAGGTCTGAGAAAAAAAAATATTTTTAAAGGCATTCAAAACAGTTTTTTAACAGATCAATTATTCTTAGCATGGCCGGATGTTTGTGAATGATGTTAGTTAGCGCAGTGCTAATGGGGTTTGCTTTAGATTGCACATTCATTCAGTTCATGAGTGGATTGATCGTGAGCAACTTGGCAGCCATTGTGAATTCATAGGGCTTTGGTGACCTTTATTCTCCTGGGAACTTTATCCTCTACCATTATACGAACATAAAAAGAGTATCTCTGTCTCTTTAGTTCAAGCCATTACTGGAGATTACATGCAAACGTGCTGTGTGTGTGTGTGTGCTTCCTATGGGAGAGGATAGAGACTAAACTAAATGTGAATGAATGAGGGCAGCCAGAAGAGAAGGAGGAGAAGAGGATGGTGAGAGATGAATAGTTGTGCCTGAGTGGAAAAAAAAAAGCTCTGATTGAAATGCATGCAGACCACTTGAGAACATAATGGATCGGTTGAAGTAATTTGAAAAGAAAGACTTGCATTGAGACGCTCTGTGAGTTCGTGACACTCATTCGAGACTGAAAATTTGTCTATAAAGCTTGTCTTTAACAGGGAGAGGTGGGAAAATAAATACTGTGACCGACTAATTTCGTTTAGCCAGACTTTTGACTATCAACAAAGTCTGGTCTAGTGTTGCTTGTTATTGTTAAAGGAGTAGTTCACTTTTAAAAAAACTTTTGCTGATAATTTACTCACCCCCATGTCATCCAAGATATCCATGTCTTTCTTTCTTCAGTCGAAAATAATTTAAGGTTTTTAATGAAAACATTCCAGGATTTTTCTCCATATAATGCACTTTATTGGGAACCAAACGGTTCAAGGTCCAAAAGACAGTTTTAGTGCAAACCACAAACTGTTCAAAGGGCTTTAAACGATTCCAGACGACGGATAAGGGTCTTATCAAGCGAAACAATCGCTCATTTAATAAATGAATAACAAAGTTTAAGTTTTATAAGTTCAAATGGTCGCCTTGCTCTGTTCTGTGACGCATGTTCGTGACCTGTTCGAACTCTTTTATCAAAATGAACGAATCTTTTTTCGTGTCATTTGGTTAATTCAAACAACAAAATAAACGATTTGACTCTGGAAAAGATTTGTTCATTTTGATGAACAAGTTCGCTTGATAACACCCTTATTCATCGTCTGAAATCGTTTAAAGCGCTTTGAACGGTTTGCGGTTTGCACTGAAACTGTCTTTTGGACCTTGAACCGCTCGGTTCCCATTGAAGTCCATTATATGGAGAAAAATGTTTTGGAAATGTTTTCATCAAAAACCTTAATTTCTTTTCGACTGAAGAAAGAATGACATGGACATCTTGGATGACATGGGGGTGAGTAAAGTATCAGCAAAAGTTTTTTTGAAAAGTCAACTACTCTTTTAAGTAAAACTAAAAACTAAACCAATACAATATATATATATATATATATATATATATATATAGACAGACAGACAGACAGACAGACAGACAGACAGACAGACAGACAGACAGACAGATAGATAGATAGATAGATAGATAGATAGATAGATAGATAGATAGATAGATAGATAGATAGATAGATAGAATATTAATATTCTTTCTATATATCTATGTTCAAATATTAGATTAAATATCGGCAAATAACTGTAATAAGATAAAAAAATAAAATAAAAACTATTTATACTACTACTATATATATACAGTATTTCTTGCTTATTTTATTAATTCTTATAAATAAATAAAAAGTTTCTAATATATATATATATATATATATATATATATATATATTATAATTATGTATCAAATATTTTGTTTAATATTACTGTATACATAAAAAAGTTGAAGCACTAAAATGACTAAAAGTAATCTAATATAAAAATAAATTACAGCTAAACAGAAATAGAAATATATATATATATATATATATTAGGGCTGTCAAACGATTAATCGCGATTAATCGCATCCAAAATAAAAGTTTGTGTTTACATAATATATGTGGGTGCACTGTGTATAATTATTTTGTATATATATAAATACACACACATGCATGTATATTTAAGAAAAAAATATTATTTCTATATAAAATATTTATATTTATACATAATATAAATTATATATAAATTTATATACAGTATATACATGAAAATATTTCTTAAATATATACAAGCATGTGTGAGTATTAATATATATAAAATAATTATACACAGTGCACCCACATATATTATGTAAACACAAACTTTTATTTTGAATGCGATTAATCGCGATTAATCGTTTGACAGCCCTAATATATAAAAGTTTGTGTTAAACTCTTCAGCTCCAGACAATCAGGTTTAGAAAACACTCTTTTTGCCTGTTTGCAAGATGCATGAGACTGAATCTAATTATATGCCTTTTAAACGCTGCCATTAGCTTGAGTGTCCTTACCCATGTAGTTGATGATAAAACCTTCTCCCTTCCCGAAGACCAGGCCGGCTGGGTCTGAGTGGAAGGTGATGGTGAGGTCAGGGGTCGAGGAGGACATCTTAAATGGGCTGGTGCCCCCAACAAACTGGCCCAAAATACGTGTTGTGACCTCATCTCCATCCAAAATGGTTAGCATATCACTGTCGCTCAGATTTAAGCTAATGAGAGAGAGAGAGAGAGAGAGAGAGAGAGAGAGAGAGAGAGAGACAGTGGGCGAGAGGTGAGTGTGTGGGAGGAAATGAGAAAATGAACGAGTCATTCAGGCGGTTTGGTGAGTCATCACATCCAGCAGGTCTGTGGGTTTCATTGGATTTCAGCAGTAGCTTGACGCATCAGCCACCAGAGCAGCTAAACCCGCAGACTTTGCTGTTGTTCACAGAACAGAATGTTCCAGATGGCCTTACAGCTGCACGTCCAGGAGAACGCGTTTGTCCTCGCCGACGTGAATCCTCCAGCTGCAATCCTCGCCCTCCCCGTACCATTCAGGCCAGTTTGGGGACAGGATAACGCCACTGGGGCCGGACAGGTCACCGCCACAGAGAGCTGCAGAGAGTCCACACACAGACACGTGTCACATTGATTTCTCTGTCACACTGTTGTCTCATGAATCAGTGGAACAAATATCAAAAGTCTGTCATGTCACAATTAGCATTATTATATTTGGTTAACAGTAGTATTAATATATTACATGCAATTTTATATATATATATATATATATATATATATACACATACAATATTTGATATTAAATGGGTATATAATTACAATTATCTATGTAATTATAATTATATGTATATTATAAGTGCATATTATAAAAAAGTCAATTGTTTTATATATATATATGAAGAGTTCAGATGCAAAAGCCTCTAAATGCCATTTGAAATTTTCTTCTAAAATTACCATTTTTATCAAACTTGTATATTTAAGTTCAGTAATTTCACTTAAATGACAATTAATAGGTAATCTTCATTGCCATTTAAGTGAAATTACTGAACTTAAATATACAAGCTTGATAAAAATGATCATTTTAGAAGAAAATTTCAAATGGCATTTAGAGGCTTTTGCATCTGAACTCTTCATATATATATATATATATATATATATAATTTTATTTGTATTTTAATATTTATTAATAATATATGTTTTTACATATTTTCTTTAATATCAACAATATGTATTAAATTGATATATTATTACAAATAATTATAATTAAACAAATAACTGTTTTATACTGTACATAATAGAAAAGTTAATTTATACATTGACACACATTCACAAACATATATATATATATATATATATTAATATCGAAATGCACATTATATATATATATATTAATATCGAAATGCACATTTACTCTAAATGCACAGGACACACTTCAGAGAATAATGAAATAAATATATATATATTATATATACATTTATTTCACTATTCTCTGAAGTGTGTCCTGTGCATTTAGAGTAAATGTGCATTTCGATATTAATTGCATGTGACATCCAAGAGATATCAACAATGTGTAATATATCATGTGGGGTCGACCAGTGTTATGTTCAGCTGTTATCTATTTTGACATATTGTCAGTCACAGAAAACCTCCTTTATCCAATCTAAAGATGAATTACAAGGTTAAATATAGAGCAATAACTAATCGACTACCGATGATTAGGCGGTACAAATATTCATCAGTCTAGCAGCAAAAAATATGAAATTCTAAAACGCCCTTCTTAGATCAAAGGCTGTTTTGGGATATTAACATGCCATTAAAATTCAATGCAATTACCATAACATAATTAGAGAAGATGTGCCAATTAGCTGCAAATCTGCCATCCCATGACATTTAGTGAAGGATTAGTGTTATCTTGTAGTGATGTGTATTATGTAACATGTAGGGTGATGCAGTGTGATGATGTACCTTTACAGAGGGGCTCTGTGTCGTTCCAGTAGGGGTCTCGTGTGTTGATGCACTCAATGACGGGCGGGCCCTGCTCCAGCGAGTGGCCGGGGTCACAGGTGAACTGCACCACTGTCCCAACGCTGTAAGTTGGGTCTGTCGTGCTAAAGTTTCCGTTTTGGATGAACGGCTCATAGCAGTGGCCCTTCTCGAATGCTAAACGTGAAGAAGTAGAAGTTCTGTTAGCTACAGAGTAACAATAAACAATCTAGAGAAAAAAGTTTTAATATATATTAGGGCTGTCAAAACAATTAATCACGATTAATCGCATCCAATATATATATATATTATTAAATTAAAATATATTATATATAACATATTAAAATATATGTTAATGCATGTGATAAAAAATAACTTTACAGTAAGGTTGCATTTGTTATTTGTTCACACATTTGTTCACAAATAGTGAAGAACTGACAATAAAAAAAAACTTCTAAAGCATTTATTAATCTTGGTAAATTTTAATTTCAAGATTTACAAATCTATCATTAAAATCAAAAGTTGTATCTTTTATTATTATGTAATGGACCTGAACTAACATGAAGTAACAATGAACAGTTGCATTTTTTTTTACAAACATTAGCAATTATAAATAAATACTTGCTTCAAAATAAAAATAGTGCATTATGCATTAAAGTCCTTATTGTTATCTTATATCTTATTGATATAAGACATTAAGATAAAATATTAAACCAAATTTATTTATTTTAAAGCACATTTTGCAAGTACAATACTTCATAAAAAAGTGTTTTAAATGATAAAAATAGGTGTAAAAAATAGATCAGAAAATGTTCAAAAGTTAACAGTGATTTTTCACACCATGTTAAAAAGTTATTCATTTAAATATATAGTTTTAAATGTGTCATTGGTGTTACATTGCATGATTTTCATAGTTTTTCACTGAATAAAAAAAACAATTATGATTTAATAAAACCATTTCAGAGGCATAGAAAAACTGATCTAATGTTCCGAAAAATGTTTATCTATTGCAATGGAATTCATAGATTTGTAAGTGTTACTTAAATGTTTAAATACTTTTTGGGCTGCTGTACATTCAGTTTGATGAATCTGCCCAACATATTTAGTGGCATACCTTCGTAACGTATATTAAAGCCAGTGTTGTGACTGTTAGGTTGGTCTGTTATAAACTGGACACGAACAGCCGGGCCTTCGCTGATCACTCCCTCAAACGGGATGGGGCCGCCCCGGCCGGAATCAAACAGGACCACCGATCCTGCGTCGAGGCCGCTCCATAAGACAAGCCTGTGTCATGGGAGAAAGGCTGAGCCTCTTATATACATATAAAAAGAATGCATTGATTTAGATACGTGCATTTACCTGTCTGTCGGACCCAACACCATTCTCTCCAAATGCAGGTGCAGCCTCTGGCCATTAGGGGCCTCCAGGGACCAAGAGCAGCTGCGGTCCAGGGTGCTGTTAGGGCCCAAATGGGGTGATGGGGACAGAACGCGGCCCACCATGGCGTTTTTTACAACCCCGCCACACAAAGCTTGAAAAGAACATGTGCCAATAAGAGCAAGGCTTATGATTCACTTTTTAAAATGAACAATAAAAGAAAGTATAATATTAAATGTGTTTATATCATTTTTTTATAATATATATATTAATTTGAAAAATCTATTTATATAAAATAAATATTTAGTTTTTTCAATAATAAAAATATTTAAAAAAATCTATTTATATAAATTTTTTCATAACAATTTCACATTTTATATATATATATATATATATATATATATATATATATTAGGGCTGTCAAAACGATTAATCGCGATTACTCGCATCCAAAATAAAAGTTTGTGTTTACATAATATATGTGGGGGCACTGTGTATAATTATTTTAGATAATATTTCTTTATCTTAAATATACATGCATGTGTGTTTTATATATATACAAAATAATTATACACAGTGCACCCATATTATGTAAACACAAACTTTAATTTTGGATGCGATTAATCGCGATTAATCGTTTTGACAGCCCTAATTTATATATATGCAAAATAATTATACACAGTGCACCCACATATATTATGTAAACACAAACTTTTATTTTGGATGCGATTAATCGCGATTAATCATTTGACAGCCCTAATATATATATATATATATATATATATATATATATATATATATATATATATATATATATATATATATATATATATATAAAACATTAGATTTTTTCTAAAAATATACAATTATAGATTAAATAATTACATATAAAATATATGGTAACACTTTATTTCGATAGTCCACTTTAGACATTCTACTAACTAAAAGTAACTTGTCAACTACATGTCAACTAACTGTCATTAGAGTATTAGTAGACTGTCAACTTAATATCTGCTAACACTTTATTTTGTTGGTCCCCCAACAGATATTCAACTGACTATAAGTAACTTGGCGACTACAAGTAAACTTATTCTCCCAACCCAAAGCCTAACACCTAACCATAACCTAACAGTCTACTGACAGTCTACTATAATATACTAATACTCTAATGACAGTTAGTTGACATGTAGTTGAAAAGTTACTTATAATTAGTAGAACGTCTAAAGTGACTATCGAAATAAAGTGTAACCAAATATATAATATATTATTAACTTAAAGGTGCATTGCGCAAATCTCAGAGTTTTTGCAGGATTACAGAGTTTTTGCAGGATTACGCCCCCTCTGGCGACAAGCGAAAGTGCAACCAGAGGTGTGCACGCTCATGGACCACACACACACGCACGCTTACACAAGCTGTTCATAACCAAAGGAGCATCAGCCGCACAAATCTTTTGTTACAGTCAAAAGGTCTTCAGAGGTAAGAAAGTTATAAATCTGCCATTTTAAATATATAAAAGCTAAGGCATTTGATTAAATTACACACTTATGTGTGTGTGTGAGGGGGAAACGGGGGTATTAGAAAACTTCGGTTTTTGTTTCCATCTATCTCCATGTTGAACTGTTTTATGTGCCTACTGTATCCACCTATGATTGTATCATTATGGAAACACGTTCATGAACAATAGAAGTTATTACTTTGTATAGTATCCCGTTTGAGCCCTAGAACAGACCGGAGATCTCTCCGTTTGTTGAAAGCTTCCCGATGTTGACTCTCGTCTTATTCCGACGCCTGGCACTAGACAACAGTTTTCTTCTCTTTGTCTTACGTGGAGTTTGCGTTGGGGTTTGGAATGAACTACAAGCCGGTCTCTTTGAATCCATCTTCTACTTTTGTCGAAAGTTGACTAAAGTTGTGTCGCTCGAGTTGTCTTTGCTGATACGGAAAATGGCGGCGAATACACAAACCTGCCAGACATAGCCAGGCGAGCGTGAACGCTCATGACGCTCCAGTCTCATAGTCCGTCCCGATTCCCTCTTATTTATTTCACTGTACAGGATTATATATATATGGATGCCCTTGAGGTAAGCCAAAACATATCAAAAATTAATTTCAAAGTGAACTATCCCTTTAAGTTGTGAATGGACTGTGTATTTGGCATGCTTTTTTTGATAAAAAAATTGCATACTTCACCTCCAATTGTCATGGTAAGGACAACATTATTGTTTTCTAGTCTTGGAACCTACTGTATTGGACTCCTTGACCACAACAATGTACACGTTGATACCAAATTTGTCACTATATCTATAACAGAAGCAAAGATATGGGCCTCTTAAGTATGATTGGTGGCCATTTTAAAAAAATGTGCGTATATAAGAAACAAAATGTGATCTAACTTGTGTCTTAGGATAAATTTATTTCTATGGCCATAAGGTACTTCCATACCAAAGGGGACCTTTGCATCATGCCTTGAAGTCAAAAGTCGCTTAACCTCTCTAATAGGCGATCGCAGTGATCAGAGAAGGGCTCATTTAGTCCATCAGGCAATTATTTAAGCATGTATGGGTTAGAAAAACGGCTATTTTTAACATGAAGTGTTGCACAAAGCACCTTTAAAATATGAATTATTTTAATATAGAAAAAACACTATATATATATATATATATATATAACATAGAAATAGAAAGCCGCTGCTACATGCTACAGTGTTCCGGGTGGTTGTCCCGGGTGTTCCAGCTTATTGTTGAGTGGTTGGGGTCTATGGGGTTCTTCTGCCCATTTTATTTGTCTTCCATATGAGAATATATACATTTAGAACATATAAGTTTAATACTTAGAGTTAGGGGTTTGTTCATATGACTACTAATATTAATATGAACATTTCAACACTTTTCACAGCCATGACGCTGCAAGTCTCACCTCTGCAGCTTGGCTCGTGTTGGCTCCACACAGGCAGCGAGGCATTGAGGCATGTGAGCGTGGCGTCCCCCTGCAGGTGGTATCCCATGTGACACTGGAAATGAGCCGTGCCTCCGGGATGCAGATCTTTGACTGACACCTCCCCAAAATGAGGCCGTCGAGGTAGGGCACAACTCAGGCGAAAAACTGGACAAGAAAGATCAGATTCTCCTTTTAAAATTCTCCTTTTATGAGACATGATATTTTGGAGGGTGCACTATTTCTTGAATCATTTATGAGTAAAATGTATGATAATTCCACTCGAGAACACTAATCGAAACAAATTGCAGCCAAGGCAGCACAAGAAAGCCTTGTGAAATGAGCCCTGGAGTGAAACGACAACATTAGCCGGTTAATGGACATGGCAGAAGCCATCAAGTTAGATAACCGAGCAAATTAACCAAACGGAGAATTTTTCAATTAAAAGTTTGAAGGCAAAGCCAACTACTGAGACTTCTGGATGAGGAGCATTTTGAACATTTACACAAGCACTTGTGGGATTCATTACCGTAATATTAAACTTCACAGTTTTATGTAAAAGAGCAATTATCTCCACAAATCCCACAGATGCCCTGTTTAATGCATAAGTGGCTTGTTTTGAAAGACTCACTTTGATAATGCAGCTGGAACATGCCGACTCCTCCCTCTGGAGACGACCGGTAGAACACGGACAGCGTGTTGGTTGGACTGCGGATCACCTGACCTTCCACCAGAAGCGTCTGATTGGCCAGTACGAGCAAGGCTCCGGCTTCATCTACACCTCTGATTGACAGCTGCTCGCCCTCTGACAGGTTGACACTCTTGACCTAAGAAAACCACAATACATTAAGAAGTATGTAGAGCATGTACAGTACGACATTCACGTATTATCAAGTTCATTTGAGAACAAAAAAGTAATGTGTACTAATGATGGAATCTGATGATAATACCATGGTACTATATAAAGAGAATATCTCTTTTTAATCACTAAAATTACTTCAAATAGTCAAAAAACTTCCATATAAGTGTGTGTGTTTGTGTGTGCACAAAATTATAATATTTATTTGTACCAAATTTTATATATATACTGATATTAACCAAAATATTTGATAGATAATTATGATATATTTATAATATTAAAAACAAAAATGACAATACTGCAAATATTGCATTTTATATATATATATATATATTAGGGCTGTCAAACGATTAATCGCGATTAATCGCATCCAAAATAAAAGTTTGTGTTTACATAATATATTTGGGTGCACTGTGTATAATTATTTTATATATGTAAATACACACACATGCTTGTATATATTTAAGAAATATTTTCATGTATTTACTGTATGAAGAGTTCAGATGCAAAAACCTCTAAATGCCATTTGAAATTTTCTTCTAAAATGGCCATTTTTATCAAACTTGTATATTTAAGTTCAGTAATTTCACTTAAATGACAATTAATAGGTAATCTTCATTGCCATTTAAGTGAAATTACTTAACTTAAATATACAAGCTTGATAAAAATGATCATTTTAGAGGAAAATTTCAAATGGCACTTAGAGGCTTTTGCATCTGAACTCTTCGTATATAGATTTAGGTAGAATTTATATTATATATAAATGTATATTCTATTTATAAATATACAAAATAATTATACACACTACACACACATATATTATGTAAACACAAACTTTTATTTTGGATGCGATTAATCGCATCCAAAATAAAAGTTTGTGTTTACATAATATATGGGTGCACTGTGTATAATTATTTTGTATATTTATAAATACACACACATGCGTGTATATTTAAAAAAAAAATACTATTTATATATTTAACCTATTTATATTTATATATAATATAAATTATATATCAATCTATGTACAGTATATACATGAAAATATTTCTTAAATATATACAAGGATGTGTGTGTATTTATATATATATATATAAAATAATTATTCACAGTACACCCACATGTAAACACAAACTTTTATTTTGGATGCGATTAATCGCGATTAATCAACGTGATTAATCGCATCCAAAATAAAATTTATATTTTAAATTTTCTGATGTTGATAATGTATGTGTGTGTATGTATATATATATATATATATATACGTATATACATACATACATACACTATCAACATCAGAAAACAGTGATTTTTCACACCATGTTAAAAAGTCAATGATTTAAATAAATAGTTTTAAATGTTTCATTGATGTTACATTGCATAATTTTCATAGATTTTCAATGAAAAAAAAATGATGATTTAATAAAACCATTTCAGAGGAAGAGAAAAAGAATAACAGGAACAACATGTTTTTCTTTGAAACAACATACACCAATAAACAGTGCACAATAAAAGCAATAATGTGCATTAAGAAAGTAAAAAGTGTGCATTTTGATTCCACGTTTAAAGCGTATCACGGCCAGCATGGATTATCCATATCTCATCCGATCCCATGAGGACAGTGTGTGTATACATACCAAATTAATTAGAAGTGTTTTAATCTCTTGAGACAGAATATTTAACACACACAAACACACACACAGACACAGCAGGCCTTTGGCTGTGGATTAAAGGGGTAATTAGAGATTATGTGACGGGCATCAATAATCCGCAGAGGGAGAGCGGACGTGGACACGGGATTACAGCAGGCAACACGCGGGCACTGCGGCAACAGGCCCCCGTTTCTCTCATTAACATCTGCTTGTGTGGCTCCGGCTCTCTGGGAACACACTGCTGCTGCCGGCCCGAAGTGCTCAACTCCGGTAATTAGATCCCTGCAGTTACACCATCCGCCACTAGAGGGCGCGTTCGACTGGACACAGAGTTGTTAAAGCGCAGTCACCTGTATCCGAGCGAGGGTGTTGGGGAAATGTGCTAGGCACAGTAGAAATCAAATTCCATTGCAGGAAAAAAAAAAAAAAGCTTGTTAGGCAGCAGATTGCATTTCCAGATAACTCCCTCGGGGCCTTAGTGTTCTGCAGCTGGTTATTTGTTGAATTACACAGTCTATTAGCATGTCATTTAAAGAGATTCATGCATTAACAGGTGCCTGTTTAGTCAAGAGAAACCAGCGCAGTTTGTCATATGAATGTGTGATTAATGGATGCAATATTCCAACCTCGTATTAAAAGGTCTGCAAATCTGAACCCCCGAAGAGCTGTGAGTGTACCTGTAGCTCCACGCCGTAGCCTGTGTACACTGTCACTGTGTACGTGCACTGCAGGAACGCTCCTTCGGGAAGAGGAGGATCGTCTGAAGAGTCGATATAGCCCTCTGGGTCGGTGAAATTGACCCTGCAGTTTGTTACAGCTGGAGGAAAATGCCAGACAGACATTAAAAAAACCCCACTGTTCATCTGAGAATTTCTAAAAAGAGGATTTGAGAAGGAAAACAACAGTCAGGAGAAACGTTCATTGAGCTGTAGGGGAGCGCGACGCACAAAGTAACGGGGGGCTAGTTGTAACACACTTCCACACATGCCAGGATGACAAAACTAGTTGCCATTTCAACACTACATAGAGAAAAATGTGCGCCAAATTCAGAAATTTTTGTAAGATATCACTGAACATTTGTTTAACCATAGCAAAAGTACATTTCTTAAGTTAATTTTTCATCTCTATTTTTTGTGCTAGACAAATCTGATATTATTTTAATCTCTAATTTGTTGTTTAACAGTTGATATAGTTCTTTAACACTTTGTTAACTAGCAGGATTCAAACCCCAGTTGTGCAGTTGGGGCATGTTGTAGGCTAACACTGTGTTACAATGTGCGCCTATTAGAAATATGCTATTATAGTCTATACTTTTATGAATTCTATTGAGAAAACATTAGAAACGTGTAAATAAGGACTGAGAGTCAATGTTGAGAAATGATTAAATTTTATGTTGTTTTGAACTATGCTCTTTATAGCTGTTTTCCGGTGTGTTTGTCAAACTCAAAAAATATTTTTATATTAAAAAGTTATAATTGTATTTTGTTCAGAAAACATTTTGGTTTGTATATATTTTTTATTAGCATTCTAAGCTGTCATATGGTGATTTTACAATATGCCCCTCACATGTTACAATGTATCCCACCTATGGGGCAAGTTGTCACATTTTACTTCCATTCTTTAGGGTAAATCAAGAAAAAAGTATAAACTGTATTAATAAAACAAAACCACATGTACTAGACATGTGGGAAATGAATGTGGGAGAAAAAAAAGTAGATTTTCACAAGCTGAGAAAGTCAAAAAGTGTTATGTTGTGCCCCCTCCCCTATGCTTCAGGTCAAAAGTTTCAAATTAGCTATGTTTTCATTCAAGTTGGAAATTTTATTAATGGAAAAATTTGCGAACAATTCTCGAATAAAGCAGTATTTCCATCTCGTGTGTTCAAGAGAACAAAATCACTTCTGGAGGAAATTGTCGGAAATGTATCTTGTACAGCTAATATATCAGCGATTTATGCTAAGTGTAAATTGATAGGCTAATGTTTGAAACAAGTATAATTAGCAACAAATATCTCGTTTGCACTAATGCAAAAAGTGACAGATGTTATTAACACAAAATGTCATAATACGCCGTTATTAATACCGCAAATAAAACTTGAATAATTATGATAAATTACTTTTTACAGAACATTACAGTTTAGTGCGCATTGACAAAATGTTTGGCATCACAACAGATATTGGATAGCAGCAGAGTTATTTTTTCACAAATATTACTCATTTATATGATATGATAGTCTGGATCGTCAGTTTTGATTTATATTCTGTTAAATGTTGATGATCCTGTTATTTTACATATGCATTGCCTACATTGTTTCTGCTTCTTCTTCGCCTGAGTTTTGATCAGGAGATTCAGTACTTGTTCAGAAGATGTGTGATAGCGCCCCCTACCGTATAACAGCGAAAACACAGAAAGCTGAACATTTCCGTCCTGGGGAAAGCGTTGAGCTAACACGCCGCTTTTGGTAGCCTGTTTGTTTATGTGCTTGTTTCTGAAAGTCAGTCGCAAGTTCTGCCTTCTCGATGACATCGTGCACGTCATCCAAGATGTCCATGTCATTCTTTCTTCAGTTGAACAGAAATTAAGGTTTTTGATGAAAACATTCCAGGATTTTTCTCCATATAATGGACTTCATTGAGCACCAAATGGTTCAAGGTCCAAAAGACACTTTCAGTGCAAACTGCAAACTGTTCAAAGGGCTTTAAACAATTCCAGACTAGTTATCTAGCGAAACGATCGCTCATTTAATAAATAAATAACAAAGTTGAAGTTTTATAAGCTCAAATGCTCGCCTTGCTCTGTTCTGTGACGCACGTTTGTGACTCTCCTGTTCGAACTCGTTCATCAAAATGAACGAATCTTTTTCCGAGTCATTTGGTTCATTCAACAAACGAAACGAACAAATTTACTCGTAAAAGATTTGTTCATTTTGATGAACGAGTTCGAACAGGAGAGTCACGAACGCGCATCACAGAACAGAGCAAGGCGACCATTTGAGCTTATAAAACTTAAACTTTGTTAATTTTTTTTAAATTGAGCGATCGTTTCGCTTGATAAGACCCTTATTCATCGTCTGAAGTCGTTTAAAGCCCTTTGAACAGTTTGCAGTTTGCACTGAAACTGTCTTTTGGACCTTGAACCATTTGGTTCCTATTGAAGTCCATTATATGGAGAAAAATCCTGGAATGTTTTCATCAAAAACCTTAAATTATTTTCGACTGAAGAAAGAAAGACATGGACATCTTGGATGACATGGGGGTGCGTAAATTATCAGCAAAAGTTTTTTGAAAAGTCAACTACTCCTTTAAAAATGGCTAACGATGATGTTTTTATGCACATTTTGGATATTTTATTCAGATCTTTGGGTTTCCACCCAGCATTTTTAAGCAATCTAAGAACATTTGCATAAAAAGTGAATGGAAAACCAGCTAGCCAATGATTCTCAGTGTGAAAGCAACCATACGTCATTCACTTTCAATGAGAGTTGGCGAGACTATGCTGGTAATGCGATGAAGTTAATTAGAGGTCAACTATATGCAAATATGCAGCAGCATGAGGAACAATTAGCAACCGACAGCAGAATGACTCATTTGTGATTCAGGTTTCTCTGAAACTCGGTCTTACCTGAGGTGAGAACACCAGACACTGTGTCGACGTTCACAGCGGTGGGAACCGCATCGGTGAGCGAAGGCCTTGTGTGTGCCGTTGGAGCATCAGAATCCCAGCTCGGGGTTGCGACGGCCTCCGGGGGTTCGGTGGGGAGGTCGTAGGCTGGAGGGAAAGTGGGGTGTGTAGGGAGCATCTTCTTCAGGAAGGGCTGGTCGGGGGACAGGGCATCTGCTCCGGCCTCGAGCCCCTTCCCCAATATGGGCACCAGATTAGGGGGTAAACCACTGGGAAGAGTCACACCCTTCTGGGCCAGAAGATGATCCTTGCCTGACAGGACAGACTCAAGGAAGTCCTGCCCCATGGATGCCACTCCTCTGGGGGTTTCTTTAGGGGCTGGCACCTGCATCACTGGAGTGAGGCTGGGTGGAGGGGTCAAATCGCTCTCATCTGGGACAGAGAAAAAGAGTTTGAGAACAATTAGTTGGGAGTAACCAAGTTGCTTCCTGCAAACATAACTGATATCCCACTTGCTTGTCCAAAACAGCTATGGAGTGCAAATTGCTCTGCTTCTCAAACTTGTCTCGTGAGAGAAAGAGCCCAGTAAGAGATCTCATGTCTAAATGAGATCATCTGAGCTATCCATGCTTTTATAGAACTATATTCCATGGCTTCGTCTGAAATTGCGTACTATGAGTTAGGGCTGTCAAACGATTAATCGCATCCAAAATAAAAGTTTGTGTTTACGTAATATATGTGGGCGTAGTGTGTATAATTATTTTGTATATATAAATAGACACACATACATGTATATATTTAAGAAAAATGTGTTCTTAATATATCAAATATTTATATTTATACATAATATTAATTATATTAATTATATTTTCTTAAATATATACATGCATGTGTGTCTATTTATATATACAAAATAATTATACACACTACGCCCACATATATTACGTAAACACAAACTTTTATTTTGAATGCCATTAATCGCGATTAATCGTTTGACAGCCCAACTATGAGTAGGTACTTATTTTGAATATAGCACCAGATACTTTTTTTTTGAATGGTCAATATAGTATGAATGTAATCCGAACATTCTACATTAGCCATGTTGTCATAGTCATGTGACCCACCAGGGTCTGTTCACTGCCATTCATAAAACTCTCCCATATTTTCCATTGTAAATCTATTTAAAACATGTTTGGTAATTCAAATAAAGCTAAAATATAACAAAATAAAATAAATGTTGTATTTAAATTTTAAAATTAAACTAAATAAAAATGCTATATTTTGCCTTGGCAACTCACTCAGATAATTAAGTTTAAGGTAAAAACAAACACTAAACTAAAACTAAGACTAAAAAATAAAATGTCAACATAAATAGTAACATTTAAAAAAAACTAATGATAAAAACAATTACTAAAATTTCAAGCGAAAACTGAAAATATAAAAATAAAAGCTTTTTCAAAATATTAATAAAAAGTATACAACTACTGTACATCAATAATACTAAAATAACACTGCTCTGTAATGTACCTTTAGGACATGGCGTCACATGGCACTGTCACTATTTCCACTGGCTCCACCACACAAAAAAATGACATTTTATATGCAAAAAATATTTTATGTTTAAAGATAATATAAGTATTCCTAACAACCTTTTACTACAAATAATGATAAAAACCATAATTTTACTTTCCAACTCCATAGTTAATATTTAAAGCTACACTGTGTAACTCTTTTAGTTTATTCTTAGCTAAAAACTAGGGCTGTCAAATGATTAATCGCGATTAATCGCATCCAAAATAAAAGTTTGTGTTTACATAATATATGTGGGTGCACTGTGTATAATTATTTTATATATATATAAATACACACACATGCTTGTATATATTTAAGAAATATTTTCATGTATATACTGTATATAGATTTATATATAATTCATATGATATGTAAATATAAATGTTTTATATATAAATAATATTTTTTTCTTAAATATACATGCATGTGTATGTATTTATATATATACAAAATAATTATACACAGTGCACCCACATATATTATGTAAACACAAACTTTTATTTTGGATGCGATTAATCGCGATTAATCGTTTGACAGCCCTACTAAAAACACTTAGTTCTTTCAAAAACATATGTGCTCATTAATGTATATTTACTTCGTTCAAGTAATAAGGTATTCTCGTGAGTGTATAATATGCCATTGAAAATACATACGGGTAAGGGGTTCTAATGTCGGTCGCCATGTTGCCCCTCCATCTTGAAAGTACATTAGCCAAATTGGGACATACCCGTTAATTCAAGCTTCGCCTTTCGCGTTTACGTTTAAGTTAACACTCATGAACGAAGTCGAACTGGAAGCCATGTTAATCTTGGACTACACTGGCCACCATAGAAGTTAAAACGAAATCGGAATTGAGAGGAACAGAAACTAATATTCACTGGATGGTCATATACCTTTTCACCACTAGATGGGGGGAAAAATCACACAGTGTAGTTTAAGAAATTGTAGAAAAATCTAAGACCGGTTTTGTCATTTTCTGAAAGTGTGAGTGGAATGTGAGCAAGTCTTGTGAGCAATAAAAATCAACCTCTGAGCTATACAATTTTCCACTGGAAAAGCATGTTGCCAAACACATAAGTGCAATAATATGCATGATTTGCGATAAGGTTATGGTGAAGTGTGTGTTCAGTCAGGGCAGTATCACTGATGAGGGGTCGGTGTAACAGAGGAGGGAGTTCAAGCTAAAGGGAAATCTAGTTTTCACAGCACTATTCTGGGTCTGTCAGGCTGAGTGGACCCCTGCCAGGACAGTAAGTTATTCAAACTCTCTCTCTTTCTGTGCTGCTGCTGATTCAGGTTTGCAGACAGTCCTTCAAGGGGAGGATGGACTGGAACGCAAATGAAGCGTGTCGGAGAAACGAAGCCGTAAGAAATGCGCCGACACACCGTTTCCTACGTGTGTTAATTTGTGGAGCTTCACCTCCTGCGCGCCAACCCACCGCATGAACTCATTCTCATGCTCACTGAAACACCTCAACCTTTCATTTTCTGCCAAAAAGGATGTCAATGAGCCAGTTAAGTGACATCAAATTGTCATGCTTGCTTTGTTTAAATTGGATTTGAACCTAAAAAGACATTTTTCTGCACTTTACTCCTACATACAGTAAGGATCCAAAAGTATATGCGACCACATTCAAATAAAATATTAAAATGTTCTAATATTCTGTACAGGGTGTGGAATTACATTGCAATACAATATACTAAATCTTTCCACAACAAACTAATTCAGATGCACACGACTTTAATCTCTGTTGGCTTTTTCACCACGGGGGCCATTCCTCAAGGTGAAAAAAGAGGAAGTGCCTGATCAATTAAATTACTCTGGCGAAAAAAGCTATTACCCTCGCGGAGTGATAGAGTGTTGTCCAGGGACGTTGTCTGAGCAATAAAACATGTAATGAAAGCGAGTAGCAGAGGAAACCACCTGACGTGGCGTACACAGGGCCACTATGTCCTCTAGTGAAAGTTAATTGGTCCATGCACTTACATGCACTTCTGTTCAATATAAGCAATTCTGAATTTATTAGAGATTCAAACAAGAAGACAGTTGATTTATAACAAATATATTTCAAGGTTTCATGAAATGGACTTTTTTTTAATGTTTCTTGAGTTTCATGTATAATGTTAATACATTGTTTTTGTATATATGCAGAAAGATGCATATTTTCAACCCTCATTCTGTCTGAAATGTTCGGTTTTAAGGCTTGTAAGTATACAGTCACTGTTATGATGGCTTACATCACTGCATAGAAAACAGCATCAACGCCCACTTGCTATTAAAAACATTATCCATATATAACCATCAAAGTATAATGAAATTGTTTACTTCCAAAAACGTTTTTTTTTTGTTTTTTTTTAGCATATAAGTAAATTTCCAATTTAAACTGTTGTAAATCTTGAGTGCTTTGGAGAATATACTTTTTCAAAGACGGCACTTGGCAAATCATTGCTGAAGTGAGAAAAGTTTTAAAAAGTGGACTTAAAAAAAGTTACAGAATTTTATGTGTTATGAAAAATGCACAAAAATACTATTTACATTTGTATTTATATATGAAGAGTTCAGATGCAAAAGCCTCTAAGTGCCATTTGAAATTTTCTTCTAAAATGACCATTTTTATCAAACTTGTATATTTAAGTTCAGTAATTTCACTTAAATGGCAATGAAGATTACCTATTAATTGTCATTTAAGTGAAATTACCGAACTTAAATATACAAGCTTGATAAAAATTGTCATTTTAGAAGAAAATTTCAAATGGCATTTAGAGGTTTTTGCATCTGAACTCTTCATACATTCATTTATATGTATTCAATAGATATTTTCTAAAACTGCAAGAAATCCAAAGCCATAAATCTAAAGTTGGGCTCCAAATTTGAGCCTGATATCTAAAAAAAAAAGAGCTTTCAGGAAGATTTTGTTTGCCCGCAGTACCAAAAGTTTCCACTAGATGAAATTCGTCTCCCTTTTAATTTTCAACGCGCAAAGGAGTACAAGTATGAGTATTTTTTCAGGACCATTTAACCTTTTCGAATCATGTCTCGAATCATTTTGTGTGTGTGTTCACATAGCAAATGCCAAAACATTTACCAAGTTTTACCGAATTTACCAAAATGTTTTAACATAAGTAAAAATGTAAAAAAAGGTAACACTTTATTTCGATAGTCCACTTTAGACATTCTACTAACTGTAAGTAACTTTTCAACTACATGTCAACTAACTGTCATTAGAGTATTAGTAGACTGTCAGCTTAATATCTGCTAACACTTTATTTTGTTGGTCCCCCAACAGACATTCAACTGACTATAAGTAACTTGGCGACTACAAGTAAACTTATTCTCCTAACCCAAAGGCTAACACCTAACCATAACCTAACAGTCTACTGACAGTCTACTATAATATACTAATACTCTAATGACAGTTAGTTGACATGTAGTTGAAAAGTTACTTATAATTAGTAGAATGTCTAAAGTGACTATCGAAATAAAGTGTAACCAAAAAAAAAAGGTTAAATAGATGTTTTGTTTATATTGGGGAGGATGTTTTAATGCAAATGGTATGTAATTTGGTAAAATTGTGACTTTTTGGATAAATGTGAAAAATTTGATCCCATTTTGCAAAATATGTACAACACACACTGTGTAGACCAAATAGTAACACTCTGCACCATAATGACCAAAACTGCCCCATTGAAACCCATTAAAACGTTGTTTAAAGCCGGGGCTGTCACTAATACATGAATCATGATTTATGCTGAAACATCCTTTCGTTTTGAAGCAAAAGCATTAAATTTGCATTATATAGTGTTTTCCACCAGAAAGGTACACTACATAGGTATACTGTAGGTATTCCCTATTGGTGGAAATGCACGTGATTTTCCTAGTTTCCACTAAGGGAGACTACTGACGGTTTTATGAAGCATTTTAATGGCTCAATGACCTAAAATTATGTTTCTGAGTATGTGTGGATGTCTGAGAGCAATGTGTGTCTGCGTTGACAAAAGTGTGTGTGTGTGTTTAGGGCCTAAATTTAATACATGGTGTTCAGGCGAGTGACAAATCACAATATCCTGAAGGTCATATTCTACCCTTTTGTCTACTCTCTCTCTCTCTCTCTTTCTCCCAGTCTCTCTCTCTCTGTGTGTCAGTGGTGTAGGATGTGTGAGTGTGTGTGTGTGTGTGTGTGCATTTAGCAAGAGAAAGCGCTTCTCACTGCATTGTTGATCAGTTTGATTTGTGCGTATTTTACGCACAGACATGAACCTTTGACACAGCTTTGGGGTTTATTTTAGCAGTCTATGTTTCAAAGTTAATTGATAATTTCTCGCATACATAGAGGCAAAAAAAAACACAGCCATGCAGTCAGTCCTTAGACAATAGTAACACCTTTCATCTTGTGGCAACACAAAGATGTAGCTGCGAGGGATCCAAAACAAAGTTTGCCTTTCATGCAAGCGCAGTTGATGCAAGAGTTATGAAGCTATGCACATCTTTGGTGTGGCAATTTCAAACTCGACAAGATGAAGAAAAGTGGGTCTGCAGACACCCATGGCAAGAGGAGGAGGGGGTGCAGTTTCTCCACCACCTGCTCAAAATGTGGCATTTACATCTGTAAGGAACATGCATTGCAATTCTGCAGCTCCTTTAAAGCCACACCGTGGAACTCTTTAACCTTTATAATATATTACCAAAACCCATTGAGATGGTAGATCGACTTACAATAGGTTGAATGATGCGTCTGCCGTCTCCTGAAGGTGTCTGTATCGCTTTTACTTGCACTTTGTAACTTCGGGTTTCGGGTAGGAACCCGAGCACAAAAAGAACTACAAAATTCGACCGCTTTACGGCATACGTCACTTCCCCCCACCACCCACAACTTCCTCAGAATCTAACGTTAGTGCTCAACTCGCGTTTGATTGCCTTCTGTATGTTTTCGTCATGCCGAACAAAAGCTACAAGGAAGAAGGCAACGGTTTTATCAGAGGAAACTAAAAAAAGAAAAGAGGAGAGTGACAAATTAAAAGCCAGGACTAGGATTAACACATTGGTCCAGCTTTCGCTTCGCTCGCTGGCGTGAGCTAACGGAGGAGGAAGAGTGCTCGACCGATGCGGACGCTTGCCTGCACACAAATGCCGTTTCTAAGGTAAGTTGGTAAGGTTTCTAAGGAGTTGTTCCACACTCCTTAGCGGATTCCGACTTCCATGGCCACCGTCCTGATGTCTATATCAACCAACACCTTTTTTGGGATCTGATGAGCATCAGCATCGGGCAACTTAACCCGGCGTTCGGTTCATCCCGCAGCGCCAGTACTGCTTACCAAAAGCGGCCCACTGGGCGTCTCGCATTCCACGCCCGGCTCCAAGCCAGCGAGCCAGGCTTCTTACCCATTTAAAGGGGCACTATGCAGGAATCCCGATTTTGTCAAACAGTGACCCCTAGAGTTGCTGTGGAGTAACGTTACTGTCGTACATACCACTCACGCAGAGCGTGATGTGTTACATAGTATACAATAGTACATTTTGTTTAATTTGTCATTTAATGAGATCTAATATATTATGTTGTTAGTGGTGAAAATTTTCACGTGATTACGTAAATACATAGATCCGACAATTATCCCCATGAACTTTAACCGCGAGTTTTAATACACTACTAATTCAAACAGGCCCCATCCCCTTTTTTTGTGTATTCCATGGGCGGGAATTATTTAAATGAGGAGAAGACAACTCGAGACTACAATGGAGGCGTTTCAGAAACACTGACACTGATATAGAGAAGATCTTCCGCTAGAGGGACTTTGTGCTTTATGACTTTGCAGAGCTTTTTCATGCAACATTACACATTAAAAAAAGACGAAAGTGTAAAAAAAAAGCATAATAGGTGATCTTTAATGGTTTAAAGACCTCTTACATGTCAGATCAGAGAGCATTTTATTTCTCATATCATGACGCCCTTATCAGAACTTCAGAAAATGTCTGAAAATTTATATTTTGCACATTGTACAGCACAGAAGTTGTTTATTCACAATTCAGGAATTCTTAATTACTTCATTTAGGAGTCAACTTTGTCCTAAAATGTCGAATTGACTCAATCCAGACCGTTATTAAAACACAGTAAGAGTACAGAGCTATAGCTACAATCTGGTCTCATTGACTTCCTTAGTAGGAAAGAATATATACTATGGTAGTCAATGAGACCAGAAACTGTCTGGTTACAGATATTCTTCTAAATATCAGGAAATCGGCTGAATGGATTCGAAAAAGGTAAAAGTCAACTGTTTAACTCTGGGGGAGTTGTAAAATGAGCCTATTTCCAAAAAGTGGAGTATCCCTTTAAGAAAACTGTATGAGATGTGTTTGAGATCATCCTTTACCTTTGATTGCTCTCAGATGTGCCAAGATACTCAAGTCTGCAGTTTGAGATCTCTTCTGAAACTCTAGAGGAGACATTTTTGAAATTACATGGCGTCTTTTTCTTTGAAGAACAATCTCAACTTCAGCAAAGCCTCCTTTTGATTGTCTAATCTGATTGCTGTCTAAAAGAAACAATTGAAGTATTAAAGAGATTTGTATTCATATAAGATGACTAAAACATCTGACCTATGAGAAATTGGATTTTATAAAACATCCGTAGCAATTCAGTGCTCAGAACAACAACCCTTCATTTATTAATGGTTCGATTTGAGGCTACACATTCAATGATCACTGTTTGCCAGAGAACGGTGTTATCTCTGTCAGTCATATAAGCTATAGCGACAAAGGGTAGCAATTTCGCTTCATTGTTCACTGGATCTTTTTCATCATGTTCAATTGCTGTTATACGCTGTTGGACTTTTATTTATAGCAAGTGGGTCAGATAAAAGCCAACACCATCTGACTCTGAAACTCCAGAGCCACTAAACACTACAGGGTTGTGTAGTTAGGACAGGAGCCATTATACACACAGAGAGAGAATTTTAATGACGCTATTTTTCAAACCTGCTATTTTGAATGTCAAATGAACTATTTCCTCCAGTCAGAAATCGCAGGAAGACATTAAAATCTTTTCATCACCGAAAGCGCTTTTCTGCTGTATGAAAGCTTCGCATAAGAAATAGCAGCAAATGTGGTGCAAATGTCATGACCACCTGTAAATTAATAAATCAACTGAGCAAACAATTAACAAGAACAAAAAACACATTTTACCATAAAAAATGATTAATTAGTCAATTAAAAATCTAATTTAAAATGGAAAATTCAATTTAACAATAAATAACGTATAGAATGTACGACTTTTTATTTGTAGAATAAGTAAATTATATGCACATACAGTATGTTAACAAAAATATGTATATATAAATTCAAAATGCAACTTTCAATCTAACAAGTAATAATGTATAATGTGATTATGTATTAGTTTTTATAATGAAATTACTATTTAAACATAATTATACAAATTATATGTATAAATTAATGAATTAAAATGCGCAAAAAATGCAGCATTCCACTCAGAAATTAATAATGTTGGATTTTATTCTATATACGCTATCACGGATATGTTCTTTAAAGTTTAGGCCCCGTTTACACGAGAACGATTACGGGTGAAAACGTAAAAATATTTTATCGTATGTCCTTTCGTTTACACGTTTAATTTAATTTTTAGTTTTACACATTTCGTTGAATCCTTTCGTTTACACGGCGACGGCGTTTTTGAGGCTTAAAAACGCAAAAAAGTGAAACCACCCTCCAGAGTGGAAATCTTAAAAACGCTCCACCGTCGCGTTCCCGTGTAAACGGTAAAAACGCAAAAGTCTGCTTGACAGTGAAGGTTGTACGCAGGCGCGTGGACTTGGTGTTGTTGTAGTATGCACTCCTAGCCGCCTGAAGTGCATACTACATTGAATTTCACACACTTTTGCGTCTCCATTTGCACGCGGATTTCCCACACAAAACGCTCGTCTAAACGCAGAATAAAAAGTGATGTCGCAACGCCACTTTTGCGTTTTCTCGACAGAATCATTTCCGTGTAAACAGAGTTTGTTTTCAGTCATTGGCTGTGTTCGAAATCTCCACTCAAACCACTACTCCCTACCCACTATGTAGGGGGTAGGGAGTAGAGCACTATATAGTGAGCTCACCAGCATAACAGAAACACTACTTTCGGACACTATTCGATCGTCTCTTGGCGCCGTTGATTACGTAATTGCTGCCGCACTATTTAAACGCGTGCGTGCTTACAAAAAATGTATACATGTCTGACAAAATTGTAAAACTACTACATATCATAAGTTAAAACAAGACAGAACATAACTTACATTTGTATGACAAATTTGTATAGTTGCGCTGCTCCCCTTGTCGTCCGTCTGCCATTTTTACGATCAGCGCAATGCATGATGGTATGTAGGGCTTGGGTTAGTAACCATTAGTTGAACACTACTTTTCAAAATGCATTCTGGGATACATTGAGTGGACTATATTGGGTATAATAATCATCACTATACATTCAGACAGCACTACAAAATGGCGAGCTCACTATATTATACAGTGGACTATATATAGTTCACTATAGACCTATATGTAGCCCCGCCCCTTTTCAGTGCTGCGCTCGTTGTCTTTTGACTTTCGGTCCGTATTTTCACAGCGATCTTGCATAGGTATGAATGAACTGCTCGTAAAAAATTTCCCGGTCGACATTTGTTAAGACATCAGCTTTACAATGCTTTTGATAAACATTACAATGCTCATGATAACTTTTGTTAACTCTACAATAAGTAAATCCACTTCACCAGCTAATTACTCCTCGACAGTGATGCCATAGAAATATACAGAGCGACCGTGAAAACGGAAGTTTAAAGACAATATTCTAAAGATGACGGCGCCCACGTTTCTCTGGTGCATAAGGTCTATAGTTACCGATTTGATTAATCGTTCATCTGTGCACCTCGTTAGCCTCTCTGTTTCATTTGGGTTTCAATGTGATGTGAATGATACACTTTGTGCTTGCTTTGTGGAGTATTAAAGACTTCAGTTTTGAATCTACCTTGATTGTGACATATGCAAACTATATATTAACTATATGCGATTTTTGTGAATGAATGCAATAAACAAGAGGGTCCTCTCACCATCGGTGCTTGGGCACTAAAAAAACACAAAAAAACAATGCACATTGTATATATGAATTGTAATAAATGATATCCTATGTCTTGGATCACCCCGTTCTCTAGTTATCAACATCAACATCAACCATAAAAAAGCACATACACCCACTTTAATAACCAGATATGACTAAGGTGTTATTTTCCCCGTTACTCTGAATGACAAATGAACTCTTCCACCGGTTAGAAATTGCTCTCGTCAAGTTGACACATTAACACGCGTCCACACCCAGCCAGTGAAACGCCTTGCAGTGATGTCAGTGCGGTTGAGCTGGCCCCGTGAACGCCATTCATTCACATGAGATAATGAGCCCCAAACACAGGGGCCCCAACACCACAGCAATTACTAAGAGCACAGAGTCCAACACTGCTGCTGATTGAGAAATTAATCCTCCTCTAGCTGTCATCAACTTCACTGTCTCTCTACCCCCGTCTCTCTCTCTCTCTCTCTCTCTCTGTCTCCCGCTGCCTCTGTCTCTTCTTTATCTTGTTTCCTCGACTCGGCTTCTTTCCGTCCCCCCGCACACTGCTTATTCTGTCGGATTATGACTCAGACAGCTTTCCTGACAGTGACGGCAGAAACAGAAGAAATGCAATTCAATAAATGGCCAGCGCTGAGAAAAACGCAGGAGAGGCAAAAAATAGAAAAAACAGTGGCAGCAGCGCAACCATGCGAGAAATATTAATGTCTAAAAGTGGACTGAGCTAAATGTAGTTTCTAGCTGTTATGTTGGTGTTTCAGCTTTTTGTAGCATGGATTGTAGCCTGGATTTTGTAGCATTGAATCGTACACATATGAATCTGGTAATCAAACAGGAGTATATACAGTACACTCTCAGGAAAAAAAGGTACAAAAGCTTTCACTGGGGCTGTATCTTTTCAAAAGGTACACTTTTGTACATTTTGGTACCTTAATGGTACATATTAGCACCTAAAATGTACATATTAGTACCTGAAATGTACATATTAGCACCTGAAATGTACATATTAGCAACTAAAATGTACATATTAGCACCTGAAATGTACATATTAGCACCTAAAATGTACATATTAGCTCCTGAAATGTATTAGCACCTGAAATGTACATATTAGCACCTAAAATCTACATATTAGTGCCTAAAATGTACAAATTAGTACCTAAAATGTACATATTAGTGCCTAAAATGTACATATTTGCACCTGAAAGGTACATATTAGCACCTGAAATTAACAAATTTGCGCCTGAAATGTACATATTTGCACCTGAAATGTACATATTTGCACCTGAAATGTACATATTAGCGTCTAAAATGTACATATTAGTACCTGAAATGTATATTAGCACCTGAAATGTACATATTAGCACCTGAAATGTAGATATTAGCACCTAAAATGTACATATTAGCACCTAAAATCTACATATTAGTGCCTAAAATGTACATATTAGCACCTGAAATGTAAATATTAGCGCTTGAAATGTACATATTAGCACATGAACTGGACAAAAGTTTACCTTTTGAAAAGGTACAGCCCCAGTGACAGCTTTTGTACCCTTTTTTCTGAGTTTACTGTCCTGAATGTTGCTTTTAATTGCAAAACGTACCATCATATAACATGGTAAAACCGTACATATATATATTTTTTTGTATCTTAAACACAGTACCATCAAAACACCATGGTATATGAATATGGTAATCGTGAGGTACCATACATACAAGTCCTGTCTTTACTATTTACCACAATACATTTGTAGTGAGATAGACTGCAGTACAAAAAAAGTGTAGTAACGCAACTGTACTTTTTTAAGGGTTTCTATTGTTAGAAAGTAAACATACAACAACTTGTGTAAGAAAATATGTGCATCAATATAAATAAGTGTTTTATGAAATATGACAGCATGGTTAAAAACAGCCCGTGTTCCTCTAGCTGAAGCTCTCTCAGTAACAAGCCCTCCTCCAAGTCTTTCGTCTCTTGAAATGCAGTAAAATAATTCCTCTCAGCAGCATCTTTTGACATTCAAACAGAGGGGAAAGAGGGCCAATCACGCGGCACAATGGCCTTTTCATCACTAGCGCTTGACAAGAGGAAGATCCCGACCAATCTGGATCAGGAAAAACCATGAGATCCTGTCAACCGAGTACAAACGCTTGATGGTTGCCATCCCGCCTCCCTTTGTGTGTCTGGATCAAATCCAAAAGCGGTTCGAAGCGAATATGCCAAAATCAAAATAGAGGCATTCAGTTGTCATAATTGCAGCCTGGAGAGCAGTTGGAGGATTTTCCGTCAGACGCTGCTGCCACAACAACCTGGAGAGGTTTAGCAAGCGTTTCTGCTGTTGATAAAGCACAGTGTGTTCACCTTCACAAGACAGTGTTGTCTTTATCAGGATGTTTGCTAAAAGCCAGCAGCTATTGAGAGCAACAACAGAGTTCCAGAAGTAAAAGTCCTATTCATTTTCTTTATAGAAAAACTGGGCTTTAGCAATAATGTCTTAAATCCGATAAAGACAGGCCTACCGTGAGTTCTGAGGTTGAGTGACGGTCTACGCTTCTGTAGAAGACACAATTCAAAGAGAATTCAATTCAAGTTTTTTTAATCATGTTTATTTGTAAACTTCAGAGATGAACCAAACAAGGACTATTAGAAACACCATACTCATACTGTTTGACCCCCTTCAGAACTGCCTTAATTCTACGTGGCATTGATTCAACAAGGTGCTGAAAGCATTCTTTAGAAATGTTGGCCCATATTGATAGGATAGCATCTTGCAGTTGATGGAGATTTGTGGGATGCACATCCAGGGCACGAAGCTCCTGTTCCACCACATCTCAAAGATTCTCTATTGGGTTGAGATCTGATGACTGTGGGGGCCATTTTAGTACAATGAACTCATTGACATGTTCAAGAAACCAATTTGAAATGATTCGAGCTTTGTGACATGGTGCATTATCCTGCTGGAAGTAGCCATCAGAGGATGGGTACATGGAGGCCATAAAGGGATGGACATGGTCAGAAACCATGCAGGTAGGCTGTGGCATTTAAACGATGCCCAATTGGCACTAGGGGGCCTAAAATGTGCCAAGAAAACATCCCCCACACCATTACACCACCACCACCACCAGCCTGCACAGTGGTAACAAGGCATGATGGATCCATGTTCTCATTCTGTTTACGCCAAATTCTGACTCTACCATCTGAATGTCTCAACAGAAATCGAGACTCATCAGACCAGGCAACATTTTTCCAGTCTCCAACTGTCCAATTTTGGCGAGCTCTTGCAAATTGTAGCCTCTTTTTCCTATTTGTAGTGGTGATGAGTGGTACCCGGTGGGGTCTTCTGCTGTTGTAGCCCATCCTCCTCAAGGTTGTGTGTGTTGTGGCTTCACAAATGCTTTGCTGCATACCTCGGTTGTAACGAGTGGTTATTTCAGTCAAAGTTCCCCTTCTATCAGCTTGAATCAGTCGGCCCATTCTCCTCTGACCTCTAGCATCAACAAGGCATTTTCGCCCACAGGACTGCCCCATACTGGATGTTTTTCCCTTTTCACACCATTCTTTGTAAACTCTAGAAATGGTTGTGTGTGAAAATCCCAGTAACTGAGCAGATTGTGAAATACTCAGACCGGCCCGTCTGGCACCAACAACCATGCCACGCTCAAAATTGCGTTAATCACTTTTCTTTCCCATTCCGACATTCAGTTTGGAGTTCAGGAGATTGTCTTGACCAGGACCACACCCCTAAATGCATTGAAGCAACTGCCATGTGATTGGTTGATTAGATAATTACATTAATGAGAAATTGAACAGTTGTTCCTAATAATCCTTTAGGTGAGTGCATTTGAATATTTAGCAATATTTAATAATTAAATTATGTATTATACATTTGCTTATTTATACACCAGCAATTATGAAACTATTAAGTTATTAAAATATGCTAATGTTTAAAAGTTTGAGGTCAGTACGATTTTTTTTAAAGAAACCAATACTTTAATTCAGCAACGATGCATTTAATTGATCAAAAGTGAAGAGCCTGTAAAGAACAGGTAAAGAACCTTTCTATTCATAAAAGAATCCCAAATATATTAAGCAGCTCAATTGTTTTCAACAATAACAAGTTTCTTGAGCAGCAAATCAGCATTAGAATGATTTCTGAAGGATCATGTGACTAATGGAGCAATGATGCTGAAAATTCAGCAAATAATAATGATCATTTGTTACATTTATATAGCGCTGGGTACTCAAAGCGCTTCACATGTGGAAGGGGGAATCTCCTCAAACACCACCAATGTGGAGCACGACCTGGATGATGCAACAGCAGCCATATTGAGCCAGAACGCCCACCACACACACAGCTTACTGGTGGAGAGGAGACAGTGATGAAGACAATCACTATATGGGGATGATGAGGAGGCCATGATGGACAGGGGCCAACAGGCAAATACTCTTACACCCCTACTCTTTTTGGAAAGATATCCTGGGATTTTTAATGACCACAGAGAGTCAGGACAGTCTCATCTGAAGCACGTGCTGTTTGACAGTACAGTGTCCCCATCACTATACTGGGGCATTAGGACTCACACAGACCACAGGGTTAGACTCAATAACTCTTCCAGCAGCAAACTAGGATATCTCCCCTCCAGGGACTGACCAGGCTCAACCCCGCATCAGTGGGCAACCAGTATTGGACTACAGGGTGATATGCCTGCTGGCTATTTCACCCTGGCTAAATCGTTACATTTTACAACATATTCAAATAGAAACTAGTTGTATTTGATTGCAAGAATGTTTCAAAATATTACTGGTTATACTGTGTTTTTGAACAGATAAATGCAGCCAGGGTTAGCATAAAAGACTTAGCACAAAAAATCTTACTGACTCCAAACTTTTGAATGGTATGTGTATTGCGTCCTTGGTCTCACTTTATATTAAGTGGCTTTAAGTACTATGTACTTACATCGAACAATAAGTACAATGTATTATTGTGTTCCTGTTGTATAGTAAAACACTTTTGTTGCTATTGAGGTGTGATACGGGTAAGGTTAGGGACAGGTGTGGTGGTATGGGTCGGTTTAAGACTAGGTTAAGGTGTGAGGGAAGGGTCAACTGTGTAATTACAAATGTAATTACATAAATTAATTATAGCTGTAATTACATGCTGGTATTTTAAAAACATAAGTACAATGTAAAACCATGTACGGACACAATAAGTCCATTGTATCAAATTATTAATTTCAATGTAAGTACATAGTACTTAAAGCCACTTAATGTAAAGTGGGACCGAATCTTTTCAAAGCAAAAGCACGTCTCTTTCAATGCAAATGAGTTGAATTATAGAACATAAATTATAGAATATATCGGCTGCCACAGTTAACATTGTTTATGCTCCATGTCAAAGTTTATAATGTTGTGATTCATTGGGGAGCTGGTCGGTTCGCTTTGAGTTTCAGAACCCTTTATTTGAAATCCCAATGGTAGGAAAAACTATTTCCGGAAGCAACAACGCTGAAAGAAAGTGGGCAGTCATAGTACAAGAAAAGGCATTAAAATAAGCTACAAATGACTTGACCGAACCAATAAACACGCTCTCGCCGATTCGAGCAGAGCTTCCCACACACTTCCACATCTCCCCCGTTCTACACGGCATCCCATTATCACCGTTAACAGCTATGACTGTGTGCTGACTCATTAAAGGTGTCAATGATCCACCATAGAGAGGAAGAGTAACAGAGTGGTTGTGAAAGGAGGGATTGCATGAGATAAAGAGGGCGGTGGGAGGGTGTGTGGAAAGAGAGAGAGAGACCCAGCAAGGCTGTGTGTTTCTGGGCAGAGCAGATAAAGGCCACCGCCATTGGCTGTGTGGATGCGGGGAAGAATTGCACGCTTGTCAAGGTTTGAACGCATGGCTGAATAGAAAAACATATAACTAACCTTGACTTTTCAATCTCTACATTTGCCTGCTTTTATGCCCTTCCTCTTTCCACCGCTGGTGACATTCTCTACGCTTTTTACATCTGTCAAACAGACAATTACGATGACCGTAAATTCCCGAGGCGCATTCCCGTCCGTTCATATTCAGTTGCTGTGGAAAAGAGCCGTGTGTGAACTGAGGCTACGTTGCTTTTGACTACATGCTACAAAACATCACGCGTATTAGGGTGGAAATTAACTAAATAGCTGTCCGTGACAATTATAAACCACAGGGGAAAAGAAACAGAAGTGTGTAATGTAAACATGACAGTGTTGTAAAACGACGGTGTTCACACTCATCAACCTTTATAGCTCAAAGGGTTGTTCTTGGAGCCATGCTGAGCATTCTGGGAGGTCTGCAGTTCAGCGGTGGCTCTTCTGTTGGAGCGCAGGAATCACTATCACCACTCACCATGAATATCTGATGCCTTAGACCTATTTTAATAACTGCCAGCATTTGCTGAAAGAATATTACTAGAGCTGCACAATATACTCTCTGCCTGAATCATAACCATATTGTTCGTTGGCCAGAGGAGAACTGGCCCCTGACTGAGTCTGGTTCCCCCGTAAGGTTTTTACTTCATTCAATCACCTGATGGAGTTTTGGTTCCTTGCCACTGTCGCCTTTGTTGCCTTTGGGTTTTGGCTTGCTTAGTTGGGGACACTTAATATTCAACAATATTATAGATCTGCCTGCATTGAAACCATTATATGAGAACTGAACTGAGCTGGACGATGACGTCACTGTTTTCTCCAGAGAGGCTGCATAAATAAATAAACTAAATTAATAAGACCTCACTCGTACAAATTAGTAAGATTTTTGCTCTATCGTACATATTTTACGAGTTGGCCACGAATTCGTACGAATGACCTACCCCTGACCCCAAACCTAAGGCCCTGTTTACACGAGAACGCTCGCGGGTGAAAACGTAAAAATATTTTATCGGATGTGCCTTTCGTTTACACGGCGACGGCGTTTTTGAGGCTCAAAAACGCAAAAAAGTGAAACAACCTCCAGAGTGGAAATCTTAAAAACGCTCCACCGCCGCGCTCCCGTGTAAACGGTAAAAACGCAAAAGTCTGCTTGACAGTGAAGGTTGTACGCAGGCGCGTGGACTTGGTGTTGTTGTAGTATGCACTCCTAGCCGCCTGAAGTGCATACTACATTGAATTTCACACACTTTTGCGTCTCCATTTGCACGCGGATTTCCCACACAAAACGCTCGTCTAAACGCGGAATGAAAAAAGATGACGCAACGCCACTTTTTCGTTTTCTCTTCAGAATCGTTTCCGTGTAAACATAGCCTAAACCTACCCATCATGTGGGTTTAGACAAATCGTACGAATTCGTACGAGTGAGGTCATATGAATTAGTACGAATTAGCCACTTTTTAATCGTACGAATTGGTCGTGAGATGGCGCTGAAAATTAACCATTACTGAATTCACTTAAAGGGTTAGTTCACCCAAAAAATGAAAATTAGGTAATTAATGACTCACCCTCATGTCGTTCCAAGCCCGTAAGATCTCCGTTCATCTTCGGTTGAAAATATTTTAGATTTAGCCCGAGAGTTTCTGTTCCTCCATTGAAAATGTATGTACTGTTTACTGTCCTTGTCCAGAAAGGAAATAAAGACATCATCAAAGTAGTCCATGTGACATCAGTGGGTTTGTTAGGATGTTTTGATGCATCGAAAATACAAATGCAGTCCAAAAATAACAAAAACTACGACTTTATTCAGCATTGTATTGTCTTTCGGTTCTGTTGTTGATCTGAGTTTAGTGACATGGCTGACGTGTGTCTGGTGCGTCCATACATTCGGGTTCAGATAAATATGGCTGGGCAAAAAATGCAAGTCTTCCTCTGTGTGGAAATCCTTAGACATTTTTGCGAAGATTGTTTTGTTTACAGCATGCGTCTCCCTCAGACTGTAACTGAAGCTCAGCCGCACCAGACACACGCAGGCCGCGTCACTGAACGCAGATCCACAACAGAACCGGGAGACAATACAATGCTGAATAAAGTCGTAGTTTTTGATATTTTTGGACCAAAATATATTTCCGATCCTTCAAAACATTCTTTTGTCTTTATTTCCTTTCTGGACAAGGACAGTATACCGTACATACATTTATAATGGAGGGACAGAAAACTCACTGACTAAATCTAAAATATCTTAAACTGTGTTCTGAAGATGAACTTTGAGGGTCACACAGTTTGAGGTCTTTCGGGCTTGAAACGACATGAGGGCGAGTCATTAATTACATCATTTTCATTTTTGGGTGAACTAACCCTTTAAGCTGGACTATGATGGTAATTTCTTCTAGATCTGCTGTAGCAGAAACAAACTCTGTTGCATTATATTCTTGTTATCACTGTAAGGCTGTGTGTCCATCAAAGCGTTTTTAGCCAGCTGAAAATGCCAGATGCTCTGCTGAAGACGCCAAGCTTTGGGCGCTTGAGAACGTTTTGACAGCGCAGCGTTTTTTTGCTATGATACAGAATATCCGCAGCACCGTTTACTTGTAACTGAATTCGCAGATAATTTGTTTCATACTAAAAATGTATTTTTCATCCATTTTGTTCAGTTAGCTCTGTTGGTTGATGTCGTTGTGCAGTGTTGTGACAGTTGGTTGGTGTGGTATTAGTCCCGCCCCTCCTCCACTGTGATTGGACGGCTGGGTAAAAAGAGACAGTAATGAGCGCTGTGTTTTATCCAAAGTTGAACATTTTTCAACTCTCGGCGACCAGTAAAAACGCTGGGCGCTCGCGCTACAGCATGAAAAAAAAACGCTCAACGCCTCGTCAAGCTCATGGCGTTTAAAAAACGCGGCGCTCCCATTGAAAACAATTGAAAACATACACTAGGCGCGTGGAAAAACGCTTTGGTGGACACACGGCCACAGCGTGAAAAAAACGCTCAGCGTATCGTTACACTCATGGCGTTTAAAAAACGTGGCGCTCCCATTGAAAACAATTGAAAACATACGTCAGGCGCATGGAAAAACGCTTTGGGGTTTTCACAGTAATGTCATAGAAGAACCATTTTTCAGTTTAAGTCTTTATATAGAACATTTTTAAAAATCTGCAATAAAGAACCTTTTGTGGATGCAAAGGTTCAATGGATATTAAAGGTTCTGCATGGAACCATAGATGCCAATAAATAACCTTTATTTTTAAGAGTGTTCTTAAATTATAATAGTGCAGGGTTCAAGACAAAAATAAAGAAATATATAACTAGGGAGATTTTGGCCCCTGAAATGAAACATGAAGGAGCCAAACAGCATCATTAATAGTCATAGTCTTCAGTGTCACATGATCCTTCAAAAATCATTCTAATATTTCAAATTCCGTTATATACCTACTAAATAAAATTATTAATTACTTTTAAAAATCAAATCAAGAGATTAGAACATGATAGAGACTTGGAATGGGCTCTTTTGACTTGAGCTTTTAAACGACACCCTAGCAACCACCATATTTACCCCAGTAACTAATTAGAACACCTTGCAGCACCTTTGTCAACCACTCCAACACAATATTTTCCCAAACAATCCCTTAGAAGCACCGTGCATTAATTATATATGAACTATCGACTCAAGTGCACATTCCAACATTAATTCAAGTAAATTCTATATGACGGCAGCCATTTTCCCAAGAGATCGAAGGCCCGGCTCACTAATTTGAACACCTGCCTCATTAGCTGTGGCGCTCGGCCCTGAGCTCGACGGCAGTTACATCGGCTATGAGAGATAGAGACAGAGAAGAGCACAAACCAGAAATAATGATTTATTTTCCAGTGGAAGCTAATGAGAGCACCACAGACATCGGGTCGATGTCTCGGGACAGTTGCTGTATAACCCCACGGGTCAGCCAAGCCCTCTAGATCTAAAGCTGAACTGGAGCAGCAATTGATCGCATTGGGAACGGACACACGACACATCATCTCTGCTCAATGCAGCACAGACACAATATTAAACCAATGAACTACCATGCAAACAACTTCATCATCTGCTGAGAGGCTGTAAACATGTACAAATTACATCAAGAGTCTTGGACAAATGCCTGGTGACTGTACGAACAAATAGGTGGTGAATGTACAGCTCTAGATTGACTGTCCGTCGATGTGGAAAATAAGAGCTGTCAATTCCGATCCATTACAGATGGCGAACTCACCCGGCAGGAAAAGTTTTCCAGCACGAATCAGCTCCAGTCTGTAATAAGATGGGTTAAAGACTTTGTAATAAGACTGGTAAAATATAGATGCTTAAAGGGATACTTCAGGATTTAGCATTAAGCTTTGTATTAGTAGAAAATGTGTAGTATTTTCGAATCACCATGCTTTCCACCCTCATATCCCTCAAGACGAGAGATTTATGTATTTTTTGTCTGGAATAAAATCCTCCGATGACGCAAAAATCGTCATTTTGCATCATCGGAGGATTTTTTGGCCAGAGGCTAAAGACTACAGTCAGTAGTAGGCGCTGTCCCGCATGTTCTCAACCCGCCCATAGAGGATCAGCCATCTTTTTTGGAAGCTAAGCTAGCAGGCTCTTGTTCTGTGGAGAAAGCTGAGTAGTAGGGGTTACAATCCTCTTTTTCCTGGAATGTCCGGCCGTCAATGTCCGGGATTCAGCTTTTACTTTCTGCAGTCGCCATTCATTGTTTACATGCACAGCTTTTGTTTCAATCTAACTGAATTCATTTCGATTGGTGAATCTGAATGTAGTGTTTACATGAACGCAAACAAGTGATCGGTTGATGTGCGTTTTAACATTGCTAATAAAGTTCCCGCTCCTCAGTGAGAGAGAGAGAGCTCCTCAGTGAGTGCTCGCCACAGTAAACATAATGAATGGCGACTGTAGAACGCAAAAGCCAAATCCCGGACATTTTGGGCGATCTCGAAATCCCAGACAGACTCATCACGGAGACTCACTAGTAGTCTTGTTGTTTAACTACTGCACTCTGTTACCGGTAGGCGTGGCCTCCTATGACAGCAAAGCAAGTGCATTCTGGGAGTTGTAGTCTTTCATCCACATAAGCTGGCTTTTCTCACTCTAGAAAGATCTAAATTCAAAAACAATTTCACATTTCTTCTACATAAATGACCCATTTTAAATACACAGTCATCTTTCCAGAGGAGAAGTATCCGTTTAATAAGCATACACTCTTAGGAGACGAGGTTCTATCAGCGCTACATATTTGGAACTCCCTAAAAGGTTCACAGAACCCTTTTTAAGGGTTCAATAATAAGAACCCTTTAGGGTTCTTTGTAACCAGGAAAAAGGTTCTATATGGGACCTTTTGCGTTCACTCATTATGATTTGTTTTGTCCTTTCCGGATTAAATATTTCATAATTGACAAACACCCTAAAAAGTATTTATGAATGCATGTGAATGATCACAAAATTCAAGATTTGGGGGTTAGAAAATGTGCATATTTATATCATTTTATGTAGTTAATCAATATCACACGAAGAGTGCCATTTCAGTTTTTCTCCTCCAAAAATCAGCAATTTAAAATGTGATATTAAGTTACTAAAACAGTTTAATAAACAATAATTTAATTACAACTACAAAATGTTGCAGAATAATGTAATATATGAATGAATAATAGCCTATAAAGGACCTCTGTGCCAAAAGTGTTCTTTCTAGTCATTATAGAACCTTTTTAGCATAAAAGGTTCTTTGGAGTTGGGTATATTATATAGAACCCCAATGAACCCTTTTTGCTAAGAGTGTATTTTAAGTTGCTTAAAGATAAAGTGTGTATTTTTAAATGTAAAATTTTCCCCATTAAAATGTAATGTGCAAAGACAATTATAAGCATTCATTAATTGGCAACGAATATTCACAACTCGTTTTTGTAATGTGATGTATTTTTGTGTGAAACGGCATACTGGACAAAGAAAATGTGAAGCAGGGTTTCATATTTGGTTTAAGCAAAATTTAGGACTGAAGAGATAGATGGGTGGATGGACGGATAGATCTGCGATTCTTCATCCTGCTTGCTACCTCAAATCAAATAAAATTCAATTTCAGGAACTAGTCATTCTCACATCAATTCTGAACGGCCCACAACCTGATTTCATACTATAATGTGAAGGCAAGTTTAAACTCTATTAAAGTAAATAGGCTCAAATCAATGTAGGTCCGCCGAATGTAAATCATTCTTTAATCCAATTCGTGTGAGGTAATTTTTGCGACTTACCTCTATGTTAAATGACTTAAGAAAATGTGAACTGCGTGAAGGAAGGAATTTTCTGCAAGGATTTTTCACAGGTGTTTCACCCAATTTTTGAATTACACGTTGCATCGTGTTGTGTTTTCACGGTGAAGGAAATGGAAATTTTCTGCCAGGACATCATCTGTTTTTCCATACTTCTACTTGTTTCAGCAAAATAATCTAAGACAGGAGAAACTATGCACGGTCTCCACGATCAGTGGCTTTAGAGGAATCTCATCACTCTCAGATGTGTTGGATTCCCTCCAGGATGGCGACGGGCACAGTGAGGCAGATGGCATCTTCGAGCAGCTGCACAGGTGTGTGTCGTCTGCACAGGCAGCTGTCCTCTCTCTCTCTCTCTCTCTCTCTCTCTCTCTCTCTCTCTCTCACATGTGCATCTCCCTCCATCCTTCTCTCTTTCCTCTGCCTTTAATCTCGCCGCTCCTCCCGCTACATTCTGACCCTTGCTGCGCTTTCATTTATATTATTTTGGGACGGTGTGTTCCACGAAGGTGAAACAAATATCGTTTTCTACGATACGACGAGAGTGTGATTAACCACTTCTCTGGAGAACAAAGGGTGACAATAGATCAAAGAGCCGTATCTCTCCGTTCTGCCTCTCCTGCCTTCATTTAACTTACAAAGTGTGCACAGGGATCAAAAGATCAAGAAGACTGATAGAATGATCTCACCCACTTCATTTCTCTCTCTATGGGCATTAGTGTACAAAAACACAGATTCCTCACAAAATAGCACACAACTTCCATTTCTAGTATGTATTTTATACACTACTGTTGGTTTGGGGTCGGGTATGATATTTTTTTAAAGACAGACCACTTTAGGTGCGTTCCATTCGACCGTTAATGAACTGCGAAGTGGACTTCACAGGGTATTTCGCCATCTTAAGTGAGATTCCAATCCGAAGGGAATGAACATGTTCAGTTGGAAGGGCACTGCAAACGGCGTAGGGAATAAGTGAACATCGATACATCACTTCACAGGAAGTCGAGAGCGGAATCACCCAACTGTCATTGCGCGTCACGTCATCACCAGTCAGAGCGGTCGTAAATAACGATGGAGGAGTTTGTTTGTGTGTAAGTATGCATACATTTTGTCATTATTATACTAACTAAGTATTTTTTAACGGTTATTGGGGTGAATATTACATTTACATATGCTATTTTTTGTATGTCCTTGGGACTTTATAAACGATTACCACAACCATTTATCTCAGAATTTACCTTATCATATTTTCATTTATTATTGTATATTCTATATATATTTTAAATGTGATATTAAATTCAATTGAAATATTAATGTAAGCCTATATCTATTTGTTTTATTATCATAATCTGCGGAACCCCGTACGTTAACTTAACTTAACTGATGACGTTTGCAGGGCATATTCCAAATGAGCGGTATTGTCAGCGAAGTCCACTTCACCTGATGTACCGTGTTCAGGGAGTAGGGAGCAGTGAACACTGCGTAGGGACCCTGTCGAATGGAACGCAGCTTTTATCTATTCAAGCAGGAGCCATCTTTGGAAAACAGTCTCGGTAAGTCAAATCACGAACGACGTGCCAAGTGAGCTGAACTGTATAAAAGTGCTCGTGGTTCGACTTGTCGAGACTGTTTTCCAAAGATGGCTCCTGCCTGTATATGCGAAGTGGACTGTCTTTATAAAATATCTTCTTATTAAACGGCCTGTACACTTACAAAGTTCTCAATGCTTTGTTTTTCATGTATGGGCCCTCATTATTTTACTGTGTTAGCGAAAGTTAGCGATTTGTTTTTACTGATTTGTTTTATTAAATGCCCCCATTTACCAGTGTTATACGCTAAACAGTTTTTAGAGATAAAAATCTTTACATTCGATTATCATGAAAACAAATCTCAGAGAACGGTTGACTAGGTGCCAATGTGTTATTAGACCAAAGGTTCATTTTGCGCCGGAGTTGTCCTTTAACAAAACCTGTAAACTTGTTATAATTGATATAAACGTTTATTGAGCACCAAATCAGCATATTAGAATAATTACTGAGGAATCATGTGACACTGAAGACTGGAGTAATGATGCTGAAAATTCACAGGGATCACCGGGATAAAATACATTACCGTTTTATTGTATTTTAAATCAAATAAACACAGCCTCTGTGAGCATAAGAGACTTCTTTCAAAAACATTAAAAATCTTACTGACCTCAAAGAGTAGGTTATCCATACAGAAATTCACAGAACTACTTTCATAAAAGGCAGTTTTAAGATGTGCCTTTGAGATTTCTTGTAAAAAATTATCTGGATTTTAACAGTAAAAGACTGTAAAAATGCTAGAGAGAAAAATTGTTAATTGGTTAACAGAAAGTTTCCTTACTATATACGGTAAATAACTGTGATATATAATGGTACATTTAATGTACTGTATTTTACAGTAAAATACTGTTAAATTTACAGTTTTTGGAAGTGAAAAAGAACAACTCATTGTATAATTTACAGTGAAAAAATGTAAATTGACATTCCCTGCGAGACACTTCACATTTACTATTTTAACTCATAATTTTCTTAGTTTTTTTCTAATCAGTTATGTACATTAGGGTTTTATGTTACATTTAATGTTGTTAAATTAATGCTTATTGCATTTTTTAAAATTTCAACATGTTACCATGATGGTTTTTAATGTTTGTGTGAATGACACTGTGCAGCTTCTATTTAATAATATTAGGGCTGGGAAACGATTAATCGTGATTAGTCGCATCCAAAATGAAAGTTTGTGTTTACATAATATATGTGTGTGTAATGTGTATAATTATTTTGTATATATAAATACACACACATGCATGTAAACATTTAAGAAATATTTGCATGTATATACTTCATGTATATTTATACAAAATTAATATTATACATAAATACAAATATTTGATATATTAATAATACATTTTTCTTAAATATATACATGCATATGTGTGTATTTATATATACAAAATAATTATACACACTACACACACATATATTATGTAAACACAAACTTTTATTTTGGATGCGATTAATCGTTTCCCAGCCCTAAATAATATGAATTTTCTTGTGGAAGAGCCAAACCGATCTCATGAGAATTTGTACGAATTTTACAAGGTGGCTAATTCGGAACAATTCGTACAACCTCACCCGTGCGAATTAGTACGTTTTTGCTAAATCGTACATATTTTACGAATTGGCCAATTCATATGAATTCGTACGAATGACCTACCCCTGACTCCGCCCCTAAACCTACCCATCACGTGGGTTTGGACAAATTGTACTAATTCGTACGAGTGAGGTCGCAGGAATTAGTACAAATTAGCCAATTTTTAATCACTCGTACGAATTGGTCGTGAGATAGCGTAGGAAGAGCTGATTATGATGAGCTTTGATTGATCATGTGACTCATTATTACTACTGTGATTGTTGGCTGTCAGTGTATTAAAATTGAACAAAACAGATATTAATACTACAAAAGGTCACTAAATTAATATTATATCAGATAATGGAATATATTTTATTGTTATAAAATTAAATACAGTTAAAAGTCTTTAAAAGCTAAAATGTTGCGACCATATTCTTAACAGGAAAACTGGTAAGCTGCCAGTTTTTCCCGTAAACTTAACAGATTTTTTTTTTTTACAGTGTGTACCTAAATGTCCATGCCAATGTCACATTTGGCATGTTCACGAGGTACTTTTCTTTGTAAAGCTTCTTTGGAACTATTTGAATAGAAAAAGTGTTCCACTAATAAAACAGAATGGAACTGAACTGAATTCCGCTCTTGTTTTTCCAAAGATTCCCAGTGTTGATATTGCTATTGCCATGACAGCCTTTCTTAAAAGCCTTCTCTACAATTAATGTGGTTGCATTTATTTATTATTTATGCTTTATGCTACCCAGAGGAAACCCGCCTAAATATCAAAGCTCTTGTCTGTCATCAAAACACAGATCTTACAGTCTCATGACAGCGAGGAGGACAGTTTTATAAGCACGACCAAGATGGAAAGAAGGGCTAAAGTGTTTTTCTCTCTCTTCTCCATGCCTTGACTCCTCCATCTTGTGCTCCATGCATGACCGGGAGGCAGTCTGGAGTGTGAGTGGTGTTTCAATGACTGTTGCCCACAGAGAAGCACTAAAGTGTGCAGGCCTGCCAAGAACCCTCCAACCGATCGCTCATTCACACACTCAAAAGACCTGCATCCGACTGCACCGCCAGAAAACACCCGGAGACCCATATTTAACACCTCACATCTCACACTAACGGAGCACCATGGTATTATGCTTTCTTTATCATGCTAATACCACTGTGAAGTACTTTGCCACCGTCACTATCACATTTGTAAGGAAGATATCATGTGAGATGGTCCTTTTTGTAAGTTTGCAAATACAATTGTTTTGACATTATGATATTCATAGACGTATCTTGCAGTAGCATGTAAATAAATAAGTTAATACATAATTTTCAATAACATAGCTGTCTGATAATGTTTTAAAGGGAAAATTGTAAAACCCTTGTTTTATGAAAATTTAAGGTAATACCATATTTTTAGTTTTTTTATAGCGTGGTTTTTGGTTATGTACCTTACAAAAAAGTTCTGTGGTGGTACCATACAGTGATGGAGTCAAATGTTAATGATATGGTACCATAATTTCCGAGAATTCCATGGAATTTTTCCTAAATATCATGGCAATAAATTCTAAAATACCACGGCATTTTTTCTTTTGGTAAGTGTAGCACAGATATACAATTTTTGGACATTACAATTTTTGGACCTTGCAGTAACATGCATATACCATGGTATTTTCAACTGATACCATCACTTTTTAAGAGAAAATGGTAATATCATTGTTTTATAATATTTACAATCATATTACAATGTTTTTTAATGACATAACATGGTAATGCTAGTTTTATGAATGTTTACAATAACAATACAATGTTTTTTTAATGATGTAACATGGTAAATATTCATAAAACAATGGTATTACCATGTTACATCATTAAAAAAACATTGTATTGTTATTGTAAACATTTATAAAACTAGTATTACCATGTTATATCATTAAAAAACATTGTATTATGATGGTAAACATTCATAAAACTATGGTATTACCATGTTATATCATTAAAAACATTGTATTATGATGGTAAACATTCATAAAACTATGGTATTACCATGTTATATCATTAAAAACATTGTATTATGATGGTAAACATTCACAAAACTATGGTATTACCATGTTATATCATTAAAAAAACATTTTATTATGATAATAAATATTCATAAAACTAGGGTATTTGATGGTAAATATTCATAAAACAATGGTATTACCATCAAATACCCTAGTTTTATGAATATTTATTATCATAATAAAATGTTTTTTTTAATGATATAACATGGTAATACCATAGTTTTGTGAATGTTTACCATCATAATACAATGTTTTTAATGATATAACATGGTAATACCATGGTTTTATGAATGTTTACCATCATAATACAATGTTTTTAATGATATAACATGGTAATACCATAGTTTTATGAATGTTTACCATCATAATACAATGTTTTTTAATGATATAACATGGTAATACTAGTTTTATAAATGTTTACAATAACAATACAATGTTTTTTTAATGATGTAACATGGTAATACCATTGTTTTATGAATATTTACCATCATAATACAATGTTTTTTAATGATATAACATGGTAATACCATAGTTTTATGAATGTTTACCATCATAATACAATGTTTTTAATTATATAACATGGTAATACCCTAGTTTTATGAATATTTACCATCATAATACAATGTTTTTTTAATGATATAACATGGTAATACCATAGTTTTGTGAATGTTTACCATCATAACACAATGTTTTTTAATGATATAACATGGTAATACCATAGTTTTATGAATGTTTACCATCATAATACAATGTTTTTTGACTCTAAATTTGTTTTTGACTCTAAAACAGTATTTAATTACCAGCCACTAATGAAATCTCCAACAGTGTGATTAGATTACTGGACTAATTACTCTGTCAAAAAATAATGCCATTACTTATAAGTAATTACTTCCTAAATCCCAAGAATAGACATGAAACTGCTCTTTTAATTCTTTCAAATAAATAATATAAAATTGCATAAATTCTTCTTGAAGTATTTAAAGGGAGAAGGTTACATTAAAACATACATTTTAACATTAAATGTTTAATCCTATCTTTTGTCTTTGATGACAGACAAGCGTTTAACTCAAAACTGGTTAATACACAACTGTTCTAGTCTGTACAGCATTTAATGCAATTAAATCAGAAGTAACTGTAATTAAATTACAGAGACAATGAAGAGCTATCTTTTACTTAATCAAGGAAAACGTAATTAGATAACAGTAATTAAATACGTAATGCATCACACACAAAAAATATTGTTGGTTTAACTTACAAAAAATTAATTAACCTGGTTGCCTTAAAATATTAAGTTCATTGAACTGGAAAAATTGAGTTAATACAATAAAGTTGCTTAAATTGATTTAAGCATCAGAAACTCAAAATATTACAGTGTTATCAGAAGTACATAAATTATTTAAGTTGATTTGACAAAAGAAAAAATGTTGTGATTACTAATCGTGAAAACATTTTTTTTTACGTGTGGACGTTAATTGAATTGAATTTATTAAAGGATAGCCTCTAACATTTTAACATATATGCATTTTTGGTTATGTACCTTACAAAAAGTTCTGCAGCATTACCAGATCAGATCAAGAGTATCAGATCAAATACTATGCATATCTTTGCATAATACTATGCATATTTTGGTGCATATTTACACGGTACTTACAATGTTTAAAATACTATGATCAATGGCACAATGCTATTTTGACATGATACACCAGGGTATATTCATAATAAGTATACATTCTACATCCTGATCTACGACATAGGCTATGTTTTAAGGGCATTAAAGCACTTCAGTCACATTGAAATTTCAACATTAATTCCCATTTGCAAAAGCAGCAGGCACGATTATATCACATTCAGAAGTGATTCAGATCTAAATGTCTGAAATTACATTAATTCAGAGGCTCTTTCTAAAGCTGTCTTCATGCCCTGAAAAAGTCATTTCCATAATAGCTGTAAAATGAAGTTTTGCCACTAAATCGACTCTCTCCACCTGCCGAGACTGTCCCTCTGCATTAGCGGCTGACAGCGCTCGCGAGCGCACCGCGGAACTAACCCGACAGCTGAAGGTGTGTAAAACATCCAGCTAAAACGTTAAGGCAAACACGCGCTCTTTAAAATGTCACCGTGGAGACAGGGGAGCTGACGGCGATGCTTTGACTGCGTTTCTCACCTCGATAAACGCGCCCGGGCTCAGGTGAAGCTAGAGAAACAGGTTGGGACGTTTCAAAACATGCTACCTGTCAGCCACTGCTTTGAAGCAAAGGGAAGCTGAAATATTAAGCATGTAAAACGCTCCACGGAAATTGAGGTGTCGTGGGCCTGACAGATGGCGCATGCTTCGCAGCAACCGTTCCATCTGGCTGAAGTGACACCGTCATATTCAGAGGCTCAGATTCATCATGGAGCGTCTTCAAAGTTCAGCGCTGACGTCCTGATCGCTCATTCACATGCATCATTAGAGCTGTAGCCGTGTTAGGAGGAGCGATTATGAGGGGCTGTGTGCTATTCCTCAACTTTATCTCGCTTTTTGGATCAAGGCATCTGTTGGCAGTAAACATTGCAGATGTTTGAGGAGCCTTATTCTACAGTCTTAAAGGCCCTATATAATTCCCTTACAGTAAATGTGAGTTTATGACCTTTTCTTTCCACAGCAACAGCAGAGAGAACAAGTAACCAGGGGAAACAAAATCAAGACAAAAGCAAACTAGATTCAAACTCACATCTCCCATTTGAGCACCATGGCTCAACGTTTGGGAGAAGCATACTGTACGATTGTGGTTGCAACCCAATGCAATTAAAGGGTTAGTTCACCCAAAAATGAAAATGATGCCATTGATGACTCGCCCTCATGGCGTTCCAAGCCCGTAAGACCTCAGTTCATCTTTGAAACGCAGTTTAAGATATTTCAGTTCAAAGTTTGTTTTTATTGATTTTTACAATAGATTCACAATCCCTCACCATCCAATATAGAGAATGACGCCCATCCATTGATTCAAAGTGGAATCCCAAGAACCGAACATACACACAATACTTACAAACATAAACCTCTAACCAAAATAGTAGTGGCGTTATGCAAACAGACTTGTCAACATAGTCAAGAAAAGAACGCCACATCTTAAAAAAATTGTTTTTCCGATCCTCTTAGTGAATATCTAATTTTTCCGAGGCAGAGACAAGACATTATATCTCTAATCGATTGAGTATGAGTGCGTGGCAAGGGATCTTTCCACTTTAATAATATTGTAAGAAGAGAAGAGAAAGCAAGGACTTTACACATTGATGCTGGCAACCATATATGTCCTCTGGGGCAACTCCAAATAACGCCACCAGAGGTTCTGGCTCTAATCTATGCTGAAGAATCACAGAAAAGGTGTGAAATATCGATCGTCAGTACCACTCGAATTTGGGGCATGTCCAGAACATGTGAGTTAACATTCCCTCAGCACATTGACATCTATTGCACACAAGGCTAGTACCAGGAAACATTTGAGCTAGTTTAACTTTGGATATATGAGCTCTGTGTACAACTTTAAAGTGTATGAGTGAATGCCGAGCACACACTGTCGATGAGTGGACCTGTTTAAAGGAGTAGTTCACTTTTGAAAAAACTTTTGCTGATAATTTACTCACCCCCATGTCATCCAAGATGTCCATGTCTTTCTTTCCTCAGTCGAAAAGAAATTAAGGTTTTTGATGAAAACATTCCAGGATTTTTCTCCATATAATGGACTTACATGGGAACCAGACGGTCCAAGGTCCGAAAGACAGTTAATATCAGTTTCAGATGCAGCTTCAAATGTCTTTAAAAGACACCAGACGATGAATAAGGGTCTTATCATGTGAAACGATCGGTTATTTCAAAACTTATTCTAAAAATGTAACTTTTCTAAGGACAAATGCTAGCCTTGTTCTATTCTGTGAGGCGCGTTTATAACATCACGTAATACGTAATTACGTTCAAAAGGTCACGGGCGACGTAGCCGGAAGTAGAGAATCAAAATCGTCCAACATCGTTGTTTTATCTTTTAGTTAGTTTGCACGTTCAACCTATGCGTTCAACTTGTAAACACTGACTCTGTACTTCTGGCTACGTCGCCCGTGACCTTTTGAACGGAATTACGTATTACGTGACGTTACAAACGCGCCTCACAGAATAGAGCAAGGCTAGCATTTGTCCTTAGAAAAGTTACATTTTTGGAATAAGTTTTGAAATAACCGATCGTTTCACATGATAAGACCCTTATTTATCGTCTGGTGTCGTTTAAAGACATTTGAAGCTGCATCTGAAACTGATATTAACTGTCTTTCGGACCTTGGACCGTCTGGTTCCCAATGAAGTCCATTATATGGAGAAAAATCCTGGAATGTTTTCATCAAAAACCTTAATTTCTTTTCGACTGAGGAAAGAAAGACAAGGACATCTTGGATGACATGGGGGTGAGTAATTTATCAGCAAAAGTTTTTTCAAAAGTCAACTACTCCTTTAGGGACACAATTCCAGGTGTCTTCGGAGAGTGGTCTGTCTGTCATGTTCTTCCTCCCAAGCTCTCTCAGGCTATGTTTACACAGAAACGATTCTGAAGAGAAAACGCAAAAGTGGCGTTGCGTTATCACTTATCTCTATCACACGGTGTGAAATCCGTGTGCAGATGGTGACGCAAAAGTCTGTGAAATTCAATGTAGTACGCCCTCAAAGCGGCTAGGAATGCATACTACAACAACACCAAGCCCGCGCAACTGCGTACAACCTTCACTGTCAAGCAGACCTTTGCGTTTTTACCATTCACGGTAACGCGGCGGGGGAGCGTTTTAAAGATTTCCACTCCGGAGGGTCGTTTCACTTTTTTGTGTTTTTAAGCCCCCAAAACGCCGTCGCCGTGTAAACGAAAGGCACATCCGGTAAAATATTTTTACGTTTTCACCCGTGAGCGCTCTCGTGTAAACAGGGCCTCAATGTTATCCAGGGATGAAGATGCCAGATTGATCATTAAACTGTAAATAATAGCAATTGATCCCTTGGCCAATGTATTACATGAAAGGAACCTATCCAAAGGATTTTCGGAGGGTATCGCTGGGAAGTCTGGTATAAATGACTTGGCGTAATGTCTTACTTGCAAGACTCTAAAGAAATCTGACTTGGTAAGACCAAAACGTGATACCAATTGTTCAAAAGAAGCAAATACATTATCCAAAAATAAGTCTTTGAAACATTTTATCCCCTTTTGAGAGAAACTCTTGAATGAACCATCCTGCGTAGAAGGCGAAAAAAAATGATTGCGGTACACAGGGCTAGGAAGAGAGGGGTCCCTAAAACCAAATGACTTCCTGAATTGGATCCAAATCCTCAACGAGTGTTTCACCACTGGACAGTCGACCGGAATACAAGAGGTAGACTGTAGTTTAGATGCAAGAAGTGCTGGAAGGGAAATTTGCTTGTAAGCATTTATCTCCATATCCACCCAGGACGGTCTATTGGGCAAAAGGTGATAATGCCACCAGTAAAGCGTATTTCGTATGTTAGCTGCCCAGTAGTAAAACTTAAAATTGGATAAGGACATATCACCATTGCATCTAGGCCTCTGGAGGTATGCTTTGCATAAGCGAGGGTGTTTAGTTTATAAAGTTTTAGATTTTTAGTCTGAGAGCTTTCACCAGACACACGTCAGCGCCGTCTTACGTCAGCAGCATCACTAAATCCACAATAGAACCGGGAAGACAATACAATGCTGAATAAAGTCGTAGTTTTTGTTAGTTTTGGACTAAAATGTATTTTCGATGCTTCAAAACAGTCTAATTAACCCACTGATGTCACATGGACTACTTTGAGGATGTCTTTATTTCCTTTCTGGACAAGGACAGTATACCGTACATACATTTTCAATGGAGGGACAGAAAACTAAATCTAGATTTTATTTATTTATTTATTTTATTTTTTATTTTAGATTTAGACTAAATCTAAAATATCTTAAACTGTGTTCTGAAGATGAACGGAGTCATTAATGACATCATTTTCATTTTTGGGTGAACTAACCCTTAAATTTCTGAGCCAGTTAAAAAAAACATTACAAAAGTCAATGGGTTGATTCTGATTCCATTTTGACTCAAAGTCACGCACTCACACTCTTTTCGGAAACACTTCACAATTAGGTTCCATTTGTAAGCTTTAGTTATTAGTTAACATGAACTAACAGAAATACTTCTAAAGCAGTTATTAATCTTAGTTCATGTTAATTTCAACATTTCTTAAAACATTTTTTTTAAATCAAAAGTTGCATCTGTTAATATTATTTAATGGAGTAGAGCTAACATTTACAACATTAACAGATACTTTAACAAAGATATTTAGTTTATTATTAACTATTGGACTATTGTACATTTTATCCACTTTTAACTGCATTTAATGCCGAAATTCATGATCTGATCCAATGCATATAAACACAAAACTAAATATTCTCTTCTCATGGTCAAGATAAGCTGATCCTTTGGGCCATTCACTAGTTTTGTCAGATTCACCCGACCAGCGCGATCAGTCAGGGCTGATTAACACTGCCTGATAATTTCATTAACACTCTGAGGCAACAGATGCTCGGCTGTGAAACTCTTGTGTCAGGATGTTTACACTAAACTGTTTCCTCACTTTTTCATCGGATAATATTAAAGAGGGCCTTTTTTTTCATTTGACAGGCTCTGCCTCTTTTTTTCACACTGCATACCTGATAAGCGTGTGCAATAGTTACATTTACCAATAGTTTGATGGGTTGATTCTGCGCAAGAAAAAAAGCATCCACATTTTAGCCTCAGCAAAACAAAGATTGCTCCAGGGGGATTGAACCTGGAAAATAAATGATTAAGGTAAAGGTAACACTGTTTTCTAGCAGCTACCATGTAATTCCACAGCTGAGGTCAAGAGGGAATTGTAACACTGGTTATGAAATGTGAATTGTATGACAGAAAAGAAAATACTGTATATACATGCACTGTTAATCATTAAAGGATCAGGATTTCGATTCAAACATCCACGTGATCTCATTACTAAATGACAACGGTTTGGCTGTCTGTGTTCGTGCTCCAGAAAGAGCAGTTGTCATGTATACAATAATTCACAAAAGTATAAAGGTTTATAGTTTGGATATAAACACTGATGTCTACGGTAGCGATCAAAATATAGCAGATCCCCTTTCGAGAGTAACTTGGCACTGTATCCATAATCGATTACATTGTTACAAAAAGTGACGGTAAGTAATTACTCAGTATCACGGACACCGTAAAATAAAGTGTTACCAAAGTGACTGTTAAAAATGTATTTGTCATTGAGTCATTCATTCAATAGATTAGTTCAAAAGCACTGATTCATCTAGTAATGAAACAAGTGAAGTATTTCTGTGTGAGTCGTTGAATTATTCATTCAATAGATTCGTTCAAAAACACTGTATCCATAATCGATTACATTGTTACAAAAAGTGACTGTTAAAAATGTATTTGTCATTGAGTCATTCATTCAATAGATTAGTTCAAAAGCACTGATTCATCTAGTAATGAAACAAGTGAAGTCTTTATGAGTGAGTCGTTCAATTATTCATTCATTCATTCATTCAATAGATTCGTTCAAAAACACTGATTCGTCTAGTAATAAAACAAGTGAAGTCTTTATGAGTGAGTCGTTGAATTATTAAATAGATTCTTTCAAAAACGCTGATTCATCTAGTAATGAAACAAGTGAAGTCTTTGAGTGAGTCGTTGAATTATTAAATAGATTCGTTCAAAAACGCTGATTCATCTAGTAATGAAAAAAGTGAAGTCTTTATGAGTGAGTCGTTGAATTATTCATTCAATAGATTTGTTCAAAAACACTGAATCATCTAGAAATGAAACAAGTGAAGTCTTTATGAGTCTTTGAATTATTCATTCAATAGATTTGTTCAAAAACACTGATTCATCTAGAAATGAAACAAGTGAAGTCTTTATGAGTCTTTGAATTATTCATTCAATAGATTTGTTCAAAAACACTGATTCATCTAGAAATGAAACAAGTGAAGTCTTTATGAGTCTTTGAATTATTCATTCAATAACGCTGATTCATCTAGTAATGAAACAAGTGAAGTCTTTATGAGTGAGTCGTTGAATTATTCAATACATTCATTCAAAAACACTGATTCACCTAGTAATGAAACAAGTGAAGTCTTTATGAGTGAGTCGTTGAATTATTAAATTGATTCGTTCAAAAACGCTGATTCATCTAGTAATGAAACAAGTGAAGTCTTTATGAGTGAGTCATTGAATCATTCATTCAAAAACTTTTTTTTAGTTGTCTGTTCAGAATCATGGGAGAATCTTGTTCTCTAATTGAAACAAACAAACAAACAAACAAACAAACAAACAAAGAAAGAAATACATATTTTACCTTGTATATACAAGGTAGATTTCTAATAGACTATATGATTCATTAAGGAAAATGTGAAGCCTGCTACAACTGGCCTCCAGTCTCCCCTATGATGTCACTTTGGATTAAAAAATAAATCTCCTAAAAATCCATATCTCCTCTACCTTTTTTCTTTCTCTTCAAAGCAAAAAATCTTGTTTGTCTAGTGATGTAGGACACCTCTGCTCAGAGAATGTCTCACCAACTCCCAGTGACTAAGAGCATCCTCATATTTGAACAATGCGGAGCTACTGAGTTGGGCTCCAGGAGCTGTGGAGAAGCTGTCACCCTCCTGTCAGCAAACCTCCAGGGCATCAGATTCAAACCTCTCGTTCGGAGGAAACTACAGCGGAAAGCACTTTCCAAGATCCACTGTACGCGCACAGGCCGGTATAGAGCTACAGGATAACATATATTACACAAGCTGCCCTGTCAGAGCTTATAAAATGCCAGTGATCTTGCATAAAACACCATATCCTGATGCAGACACAAATCTTAAGAGCTTATTGCTATTTTTAACACACCACATGCTTAACTGAAATAATACCATAATGTCAGCCAACAAATTAAGCTTGAGATATTAACTTACTGTACTGAACATGCCAGCGTTAGCCAACTAGCGTTTGTTTACATATCAGATTAGGATAAGACAACATCAGCAAAGCAAACACCTGAAAATGGATTCAGAACCAGACAGAAGGAGTCAACAAACCCACACAGGACCAATCAAACCAGTCATTCTATGAAAGGGGAATAAAAAAACTATACAAAAATAAGTGAATTCTTTTTAACAATTTGATTAATATTTCATTATTATTATTACTTAAATATAGTTATAATACACATTGATTAAATAAAAAATATTTTATAATATAAAACAATATGTAGATATTTTTTTAAAAGTATTGTACTAGGCAAAATAACGTTTTAATGCATTTTGTGCCATCTTGAGGCAAATCAAATTATTAATGTAAAATATGAATACAATTTTCCCTACCACTATTATTAGCAACTGGCTATTTCTGTCTGACAAACAGAAAAAAACCCCACTATAAAACGACAAAAGAAAAAGTCTACAACTAACCATAAAAGTCATATAGACCTGCTGCCTAGCTGAGTCCGAAATCGAATACTTCCCTACTATATAGTATGCGAAAAAAAAGTACGCGAGCAGAGTAGTATGTCCGAAATCACAGAATTCGAAAAACAGTCGGCGAAAAGTACCGCGGATGACCTTCTACTTCCGGCGAGATTCTGAAGTGCGCATACGATGGACACTTTACTATCCCCCATGATGCCACGCGAGAGGAGTTGTCGTTATATTTGAAAATGGCGGAAACCGGAGACGCGGCTGTAACGAGGAGATAAACACAGACACACGTGATTCATTCATGTTTATTTACCGATGGTAATATCACAAGCAAATAAATGGCTTTTTCCTGGCCAAAAATCGACATCTGTTATTGTTCATAGGGGTTGTGTGTGTGTTTTATGAGGTAAAATTTATTAGGTAAATAAATGTTATTTGAGAAATTCCGCAAAAGGCGTGACCTGCGAGCAGCTGACCAACGCCTCCTCTTGATTGTCGGCTCGGACGACGTAAAAACGCAGATTAAAACAGAAACCAAAACTAAAAACAGCGCGAAGTTGGTGCAGTCACTGGAATGGGCTCTTTAAATTTTCGCACTGTTGCGACAACGTATGTCACGCGACAACAACATGGCGCATGTAGTACGTCCGGACTCATTCATACTACCCGTATTCATACTATGTAGAAGTACTTTTTAAATGGTCACGAAGTACGTTCTTACGCCGGCAGTTGAAATCCACTCCGATACGGCTCCGAAACGACCGGAAGTCATTCATTTCCTATGGAGATTCGCAGACCGCATGCAAATGGGTCCGAAACGGGTCCGACCGAGTGCGGAGCGAAGAAAATCGTATCCGTTGGTCATCCGGATGCATTCAAAAAATCTAACTCTTGCGAAAAACTTCTATCCGACAATTCCATTGCTATGGTACTGATAAACAAACCTGAATTCTTAACTTTAATAAAATAAATAATGATTTTATAACGATAAGTTGTCATGTCATTTTTTTACTTCCATTCGCATGCGGTCTGCGAATCTCCATAGGAAATGAATGACTTCCGATCGTTTCGTAGCCGTATCGGAGCTATATAAGGCCGCGTTATTTAAATATACTACCTACTCACATAGTACGTGATTTCGGATGCAGGTTTCACAAACAGGGTTTAGATTAAAGGGGTCATGAACTGGCTTTTTAAATTTTATTGTTGTCTGAGGTCAACTTATGACGTTTGCTTATTTTTCCATTCAAAAACATCAAAATGAATAAGTAATAGGCTATTTTCTACCCTAGTTTTGAGCCTAGCTCAAAAACGCTCGGTTTTTATGGGCGTCTCTGAAGTCTTGGAAGTAAAGCCCACTGCTGTGAGTGGATAACAGTTTTGCATATTATAATGAGTTTCAACTCACCCGTCGATGCACTTGGGGGAAATTGTTTTGAAAATGTCCAATGTTGTAAAATGGCAACCGGAATGATTCGCCAATACATGTTCGACCCAGATTCCTGTCGGATCCAATATAGACGGCACAGCACCGTTCTTTACACTTGTTAAAAATTTAAATTTGATTTCTCAGTTCATCACCCCTTTAAGTCAGGATTAGACCTTAGTTCAATTAGGACATTTAAGTAGCTTTTATAAACATGCCTTAAGAAAAAAAAAAAGCATTACTGGTGTGAATCTTGAGACAAAACAACGACACTATTTATAGCTATATCAGTGCAAGTTGCTCTAAAACAGCTCAAACTTGCATTTTAGTCTGAGACTAGCTTGAGCCTGGTCTGTAAAACCAGATTTATTTCCATATTAATGTGTAAAAAGGCCTGTTTTGTAGAATAACCCAACGCTCAGGTTTCCCACACCATAAATACCCAGCACAGGACACTGCCACAGACAAACACACATTTTTAGCCTTTGTTCCTCTAGGTGCACATCTCACACACTTGTTTAAGTCCCCATCAGACATTTCCTGCAGGACATTCTTCCCCTTTCTATTCTGATTTGGCTTTGTGTATCAGCAGAGCTGCGGAGAAAGACGAGAAGTGATGTGATGGGAAGAGAAGGACAAATTCCAGATGAGTGAGTTTCAGAAGGTGCAGAACAGACAGTCTGTCACCTAGAGAGTCCTGGCCCCGTGGAAATAACACTGACAGCACCGCCAGAACAGTTCGTCTTACTTTTGGGAGAACTACTGTGAATTTGCTTAAAAATGTGCAGGCGATAATAGTTCTGTGGTTGTTCACAAATCGGTAAGCAACGCTGTTAAAGGAATAATTCACTCAACGATGAGTAATGTCACTCATTTGCTCACCCTGAAGTCATTTCTTGTGTGGAAGCAGAACATATGGACTACTTTTATGTTGCTTGCTTTGCATCAAAGCCCTGTTCATTGAAACTGCATGGAAGAGAAACCAGAACAATTCCTGTATGAATTAAAGACAATGATGGAGTGCAAATGAGTAAATTATTTTTTAAAAAACAATTATTTTGATTCATTTGAGGTATGATTCAGTGGTAAAGAATACTCTTTATATTTAATGCGTTTTGTATATGGAAGAGCTCTGACTATTATATCACCAGCAGCAAATAAAGACATAGAGTGTAACTATATCTCATTCCCTTCAACAGTACAGTGTGCCAAAACAATGAGAACTCTATTATTATGGGACATGATCCAAAGTGAACACGAGGGATATGATAACTTTTGTAATCTAATAGGCTACTGTGCTGGGTTCAGTACAAATCTGAGTTCTATAATACGCAATTAACACAGATGCTGACGATTTCTAGACAATCACTTTGAATGTCCTTAGGCTGTGTTCAATTCAATTCAACTCAATTCGAAATGGCCAACTTGACTTTAAGTGCAACAGAAGCCAATTCAAATGTGGATATCTAGAATTGAAATACACTTAAAAAACAAATGCTATTGCCATTTTATTTCTTTATACATCATATTCTGAACAGAATACTGATGTCGGGAAACATGCACTCAATTGTATCCCTTAAAACTCATCTTTAATTACCAAAATTACATATTTAAATGTTTTTTTTTTCTTGTGGGAATTTTTGTATTCATGCCTTAAAATAGCTTGAATGTAACTCCCAAGCTTCATTTATTATGCTGCTCCATAAATATGCAAATTAGCCCCGCCTCCACTCAGTCACACAAGTCCAGACTACCTGATCCACTTGGTCACAATGGCAAGTGGAAATACTGGATTAATTCAGCCATATATGTTTGAACCAGAACTAAATCAGAAGAAGTGTATTTTACAGGCTATGCAAGTCGATGCATCAGAAAAATATTTTTATTAGAGCCCAACCGATAAAGGATTTTGAAGGCCGATACCGGTACAAATATTTGTTGGATTTAAAATCCGATATATCAGCGGATATTTTTTTTTATTTCCAAAACGCACAGCAAAACATTAACAGATTTTAAAAAGAAACTTGTTTCTTTTATTGTCACAACAGAACAGACTGATGGTAGCATTAGCTACCTTTGTGGTTAGCTAATCTATGATGAGCCATAATTTAGCAATGGATAACGTCATACTCCAAATTGTGAAACATCCATTTTCAATATAACAGGCCAAGGAGAGATGATACGTCTCATTGCTATAACTGTCACGCGCTATTAAAGAAATATTTCAGTCACATTGTCACAAGTTAAAAGGACAGTCAGTCAACTACACTGTAACAACGTAACGTTACTATTACTAGCTAATTCTGCTTCATTCTCGGCTTATTTAACAGCAGCAAAACTAGACATGATAGTCACAAAATTTGTCATGCTTATTTGAGTTAAGAGAACTGATGGGGATGTTCTTTTAATTGTTATTCAAGTAATGTATGTCTCGTGACCAACTCAACGAGTGTTGCCAACAGGGACGGTGTAGAGTGCCCTCTGGTGGACAAACTGTACAACTCCAACACTCATGACATGGTTGAAGCATGTTTCGTCTGTTTTTATTTTATTTTTGAAATATTCATGTATCGGCCATTATAACTGCCGATACCGATAGTTTGGAAAAAGCCTAATATCGGCCGATAATATCGGCCTGCCGATAAATCGGTCTGGCTCTAATTTTTATGTATCGTTCTTTACAACCTCAGACACATAACGGCAATTAATGATTAGCCTTTTGTTTGACTACGTTGTCAAACAGCTAATAATATGTTGCTAATGTTACACAAACCATGTTCCCGTTCACCATCTCAGTCACACAGCTGCCTTCTAAAAATCAGTGTCCAGAAACACTTCGACCAACAGAACATCAGTCAAGAAAGGCATATAGTTCATCATAACATCGTAAAATACATCAACCGCTATATTGCTAAATGTACCCGATTTTTGATATCAACAACCTGGCTTCTCTTGAGACTCCTCTGCTCAGTTAATGATATTATAAAGCACGCCAGCACGTGATTGGTTACAGTTTGTGACGTAAGAAACAGCAACGATTTCAAACTGCGAATTTTTTTACGAAGACAGATCCAATCACGACTAATAAAACACAAACAACAGTTTGTAGTAATAAAGTATCAAATATTCATTACCATATTATTGTAGAAAACATTTTTGAGGCAATGCAAACATGTTAACAGCACATGACTTGATTGTAATAGCCTATTGTTTAGACTACATAATATATAGCCGTATTATGTTATTGTTTGTTAAAAGGGAAATACGTTTCCTTCAACCTGGAAACGGCGCTGGAACATGAATTTACATTGGACAAAAATAATCCAAACACTGAGTGGGGTCTTTTACTTCTCATTTCCGAGGATCAGCGCACATCACTGAGGTAAAATAAACATAATTTTTTACTAGAGGACAGAACTGTGTTATGGAGCCACATGCACTCGCGCATGTCCCGATTAAAGATGAGTTGCCCACGCGCTTGGAACTGAGCTAAATTCACACAGTAAGTGATTAAAGAGCTGCTCGGGGAAGGAAAAACGCGGGTGGATGAAGAACCAACACAGTCGTTTGACTTCTTGTGCACGCATCTGCATGAATAATGCAACAGCGTTGCATTTATTACACCAGGTCAGGGAGGGTGAGTGAGTGCTCCTGTTTTGGGGAGGTGACACTTACTGAAATCAAACTGCTCGTGTCTGATGCGAGTCCACATGGTTTACAAAGGAATCATTATTTCAAAACCAATCTTGCACACACAAACTCAGCTGCTTATGAATGGAGAAGCACGCGCACACAATAGCCAACAACAAACAAATGCGTTTTCACATCAATGCAGTTACAGCGCAAGTCTTAAGGGTGCTTCTGACAATCTTGAGTGTGATTTACAATTTTAAGCGCGATGTTTGTGCATTACATCTACACGTGTGATACAATATAAACGACATTGATTTGGAATCCCGCAGCGTTTCTTTGTCCACGCGCGTTATTATGCACCAGATCCACACATACGCGCGTTTCTCCAATGTTTCTGCCCCACTTTTGTCTTGAAAACAATTCTGGCAGCGCATGCACGATCCAAACTGATCAAACCCGGCATGTTTGTCTCACATATGATCTTGTCCACAAGCCCCACACGTCGCGTCAGGGTGTCTAAACTTGTGCTGCAACGAGTCTTTTATTAAACAGGCTGCGCGTAATTGAAATAAAAGTGCGGTGGTAAAGTTTACAGGGGGGCTTTATGTTAAACAGCAGTGTCAGTCCCTCAAAGACACAAGGGCATCTGAATGAATCAGTGCAGTAATGAACATTACCTTGGGTTGTGATCTCTCCCCACAGGATTCCCATCCAAACCATCAAGCCAAGCAGCAGAGCATCACTTTGACCTCCCAGCATGTTAAGACACAGTCCAAAGGGGGTCCAGTCCAGAATAATCACAGATGCAGGGTTTACGTCCACGGCAGAGCTGCTTAGTGTCAGAGACGTGGAGTTGAACTCACAGGCGGCGTGTCTGCATGAGCTCCTGTGTGTTCACAGCGCTGATGTCGGTTTGGTCTCTGTCTCCAGCTCTCTTCATCTCTCCTCTGCTGAACTCCGCAGTGTGTCTTCTCCTTCACTCACCCCTCCTCTCTCTCTCTCTCTCTCTCTCTCTGCCTTCTGGTTTGTGTGTGTGTGTGTGTGTAAAAGTTGCTGATGCTGTGAGGGGAAAATGCTTCTACAGTTTCCAATTCAGAGAAGTAATGAATGCTTATTTGCTGATAGATAGATAGATAGATAGATAGATAGATAGATAGATAGATAGATAGATAGATAGATAGATAGATAGATAGATAGATAGATAGATAGATAGATTCAATCTCCATTGTATTAACTATATTTTTCCATTTCAATGAACTTAAACTTTTAAAGGGATAGTTCACTTTAAAATTCATTTTTGATATGTTTTAGCTTACGGAAGGTAAAACTTCTGAAATCTCAGTGTAAACAATGAGTGACGTACACATGCAAGCGATCACTTCCGGCACATGCGCAGACCGAAGCACCTGTGCCATCAGATCACTAGGACATGGCTGTGGTTACACAAGGTAAAAACTAGGGCTGTCAACTTTAGTCGACTAATCAGTCGATGCCGTCTTGGTCGACTGACATTCTTATTGGTCGACCAGTAACATTTATTTTTTACCAATAGAAAGATTTTTTTTAATGATTTACTTCTTGATATTTATTCCTTTATAAGCAATTATTTATTACTGTATTCTAAATATAACTAGCCTTTGTTTTATCCCCAACTTTAAATGTTTTAATTTAGGCTATTTTGTAACAGCGCCACAGTTTTAGCGCACACACATTGAACACTCGGGAACGCGCGCTGGTGCTTCACGCTCGGTAAGGGATGCTGTATTCATTCAGTTAGAATGCTGCTTGTTTTGGCTTTAGTCGACAAAATGTCCAAGAAATCTAAATCTTTTGTCTGGCTGCATTGTAAAACAAAGACGACAAGACTGTGGAGGGAGGCGACCGCGTTGCTCCATTATGAGCACGCACAGCGCGCGCCTATATTTGAAATCAAACTTGAGCGCGCAAAAGACGTGAGCAGCCCTTTTACGGCTATATCATGCTGACTCAATAGATTGTGTTTTCTTAATATGTTTTTCGTTTTTATTTGTACACTTTACGCATTTGAAAATAGCCTAAATAATGCAACAAAACGAAAATAAACCTATATGCCTTCCAAAATATACAGCCTATATTATTCGGACTGTTTTTAGGCTATTTGGGTTTTTTGTGTGTTTGTTTAAAATGCCTAGATCGGCTGGACAAAAGTTAACCCATAGCTTTGTAAGTAAAGAAGAATATAAAGCCTGTATAAACGAGAGCTTTCGTTAGGATTTTTTATAATGTGACAGATAGTAGTTTTGTTTTTTTTGTAGCGTGTGGTGTGATCAGGTGCGCGATTGTGACAGCATAGACAGTGCACTTCACCTTTTTCAGTTAAAAAAATCACTTAATTCTCAAAGAATTGTATTATTATTATAGTTTTATTTAATTGTGATGTTTTTTCATTGTTGTTTTATAAATGCTCTATGACAATTGTTTAAAAAATGTTCAATCAAAACAAGGTTGTTGTTTTTTTTTTAGTCGACTAATCGTTGCGAAGGACAAGACTTTGGTCGACCAAGGATTTCTTTGGTTGACTACAGCCCTAGTAAAAACGATATAAATACTGTTCGTTTTCTCACACAAACCGCCCGTGTCTTAGGCCATCAATGTGTACTTACATTTACGAGTCATTAAATCATGTTTAATTTTAACTTCTCTGTGCACGCTCTATGAGGTGAACCCAGGGTGGACCCCCTAAACCTGCATTACGGTTTGATCGAAAAATATAAAAATTGAAAATACTGCGGAAACAAAGACACCTACATCTTGGATGCCCTTGAGGTAAGCTAAAACACACCAAAAATTTATTTCAAAGTGAACTATCCCTTTAAGGCAACCAGGTTACTTTATTTTTTTAAGTTAAACAATATTTTTTTACAGTTCGATGTCCCTACAATAACAGGCCGGCGTGTAAAACCCTTGTACGTGTTTCAACGAGTCTATGCCACGTACTTCACACACTTCCCAGCATTTAGTTGATTCTGGAAGCGCTCATTGTCACAGTTGTAAACACAATGCCGTTCTTGTTCCATGAATGGGTGTGGCATCTGTTTCCAGGCGAACCGTAAAAGATCGCGACACACAAGTCTCCTGGACATCCTGTAGAATTCAACCAATCAGATGACGACTTTGAAAATCCTGAAGTGTTTCCAATTGAGTGTGCCATCTGCATCAGGCATTCGGCCGGCGGTACGTGGGCTGACGTTTGAGGCTGAGACTAGTCAACCGTGTCACATTGATGGGCTCGCTATCGCGTCCCTGGTTTGATCCCTTCTGTGTGGAGTTTGCATCTTTTCCCCGTGTCGGCGTGGGTTTCCACCTGGCGGTACGGTTTCCCTCACACAGTCCAAAGACAAGCAGGAAAGATTGATTGGAAATGGTGTGAGTCCCAAGGCATGGGGAGGGTTGGGAAAGACCTGGCAACCTACTGTAGAAAAAAACATTGCCAAAAAAACCCATGGCCAGTCTCTCGCGCATACTTTTAGGGCATATGGTATAAAGGATGTAGCACATTTCTGAGAGTGGGGTGACAACTAACCCCGGTCTCCATTTTACCATGAAGGCTAATCTAAAACTCCCAACAGAGAGGTCGGGCTCTACTTGCATTACCAAATGTTTCCCCAAATCAATCCATGGCGAAGCACATATGATATCATGGATGACCTCATTGGTCAAGGGAATTCATAGTCCAGTAACTGCATTGGCATTTATCCCACATCTCTCATCTCTGGCTAAAAGGCTCCTGGCCTGCACTAAGAAATTAGATAGACCTCAAGTTTAAGGTGCCACGATCGGATCAGACTCTGTTTCAAACTGATATGTTCGGCTATTTGAGAAGAGCTGGACAAAAAACACATAAAGACCTCTGGCCCGCATTTGAGATATGCGATGATGTGATGTGCTTGAATCCAGAAAGTAATTTCTTTGAGAGCGTTATTTTCAAATGCTTGTTAGCTGGATCAAGCTGCTTTGTGATAATCTCTGTTAATTACTTCTGAGTAAATGTTCCAGAAGAGAAGAAGAACTGATTCATCAGGAGAAATTCCCTTAAAGGGACAGTTCACTCAAAAATTAAAATTCTCTTATCATTTAGGCTGTGTCCATCAAAGTGTTTTTTTTCCCCCAGAGGCTAGGATATTTTCACAATTGTTTTCAATGGGAGCGCCAGCAACGTGACAAAGCACTGTTTCAGCTTTTTCTGCATTTTTTATCTGTCGCAGAGGGTTGTTTTAGGCCCCTTTTACACGATGGGAAAACGCAGATATTTCTCTGCGTTTTGTCCTCTCATTTACTCGAAAACGCCGTTTTTGTCACAGAAAACGATTATTTCTAAAAACTCCGGCCAAAGTGGAGATTTCTGAAAACGCTGGTTATGTGTTGTCGTGTGAACTGCAAAACGGCGTTTTAGGTTCTCTCTTGTCAATTCTGAGGATTCTGATTGGCTTGCATGGCTTTATCCTTAACCCCTACACTGCTGCCAATAGGTTTGGCATAGTGATGGCGCTCGACGGCGTATTTATGCGGGGGTGTGAACGATGTTATTTTTGAAAACGGAGAGGGGGAAAATATTCGTTTTGCTAAATACCCGGCTATGTGTAAACGTGGCCTAGGAAGAATGTTCTACTTTGGGTAAAATACAGCGCCCATCACCGTCACTTTTTACCCAGCCGTCCAATCACTGTGGAAGAGGGGCGGGATAAATACCATGCCGACCAACTGTCACATTTTCCTTGCACAACAATAACAAACGACAATAACAAGCACATCTCTTCATCCAAAACTAGTGCCAGAGCAAGTATGTTACTAGTGCTGGGCAACGATTAATCGCGAGTAATCGCATCCAAAATACAAGTTTGTGTTTACATAATACATGTTGTGTACTGCGTATAATTATTTTGTACATATAAATAAACACACATGCATGTATATATTTAAGAAATATGTGCATGTATAAATTGTATGTATATTTATTAGGGCTGTCAAACGATTAATCGCGATTAATTGCATCCAAAATAAAAGTTTATGTTTGCATAATATATGTGGGTGCACTGTGTATAATTATTTTGTATATATAAATACACACACATGATTGTATATATTTAAGAAATATTTTCATGTATATAGATTTATATCTAATTTATATTATATATAAATATTTTATATATAAATAATTTTTTTTTTAAATATGCATGCATGTGTGTGTATTATACAAAATAATTCTACACAGTGCACCCACATATATTAAACACAAACTTTTATTTTGGATGCGATTAATCGCGATTAATCCTTTGACAGCCCTAATATTTATACAAAATTTATTAATATTTTATATCTAAATAACAAATTTTTGTCTATTTACATATATAAAATAATTCTACACAGTGCACCCACATATATTATGTAAACACAAACTTTTATTTTGGATGCGATTAATCGCGATTAATCCTTTGACAGCCCTAATATTTAACAAAATTTATTAATATTTTATATCTAAATAACAAATTTTTGTCTATTTACATATATAAAATAATTATACGCAGTACACACACATGTATTACGTAAACACAGACTTTTATTTTGGATGCAATTAATCGCGATTAATCGTTGCCCAGCACTATTATATCGTGCTGACATTTTTATAATAGAAACTATTTGCAAAATCACATAAATCACAGTTCTGTGGATATTCCGTATCATAGCACATATAGCGTCTCAACTGAAAAAAAAAAAACAAAAAAACAAAAAAACGCCAAAGCGCTAACAAACGTCCGCAGCAAGGTGTTTTCAGAAGACCCCTGGGGTTTTCTCCATCGAATTGTTTCAAACCTGTATGACTTTCTGATGTGGAACAAAAAATAAAAAAAATCTTTTAAAAAATGACATTATATTGTGAAAAAATGCCTGTTTTTTGGTCCATACAATGAAAGTCAATGGGGTCCAATAATTATGTATAAACCTTTTCATCTACGATCGACTGACTGGTTCTAAGGCTTTTAAGATCACAGGTGGCTCAGTGTTGGCAATGCCACTCTCCCTCACGGACTAATGATGCATGACACATGGTACAAGCATGGCTCATTGCCCAGCAGTGAAACCGCTGTGTTTGCCATAGTTTAAAGTCAGCTGCTGAAATAATGATGCTGTTGCGTCAAACCGTCAAAAAAAAAAAAAAAAAACAGACAAACTTTTAGCAATGCAACTACACAGTTACTCGATTTTGTGCCAGAACTATATGCATCAAAATAATTTTTTTTTTTTAATTTTTTCTTTCCAAAGATAGCTAAACCGACAGCATTTACATTGCATCAATGCATCTGACACTCATCCAAAGCGATGTACACTGCACTCGAACATTTTTCACTCGAACATTTTTATCCCTTCATGCATTCCCTGACAACCAATCTCATGACCTTGGTGTTGCTATCGCCATACTCTTCTTTCTGAGCTACAGAGATGAAGAAAATCCAAGTTTCTCGAAGTGACTGACACTACTGACACACTATAGAGGGGTCCGACCCCTTCCGTCCCTCGAGAAAATCTTAATTAGATCCAAGGTGGTCTAAGGATTATCTGTTATTTTCCACACTGTCTCCATTTTCCTTCTCGCTATCAGCCGGTCGCTGTAATTCCACACTGAAATGCCACCAGACGAGCACATCCACAATATGCTTAGTTTACTTAGGAAGTGCTGAAACAGGTATTCTGCAGCTAATGTGGTGTGGAAAGGTCCTCTGGGATTGGAAACTCATTTTCTGTTTATTTTTCAGCACCTTTGGAGCATTTCAGGAACAATTAGTTAACACGAAATGGCTTTTGCAACCATTTTACTGCTGTAAGGTGATGCATTATCTACCACGATTTGCTTTTATTGCAGCAATCTTAAACAACGTTAATTACAGCATTGAATATTGGCAAGACTTTAGAAAGTTTGCATTACCTACAACCATGACTTAACCCTCTGGGGTTGTTCGTCCCAAATGGACCCGAAGAATTTAAATAAATTTTTTTTAAAAAATCACAGCTTCCTCGGAATGGTCCGAAATTTGGTGACTTTGTTGGTATTTGGTATTTGAACACCCCAAAAAATTGGGGATGGGATGTGAATAGTCTAAGTGGTTGTAAAAAAAATAGTCACACTTGGGGTGTTCGGGTCCAAATGGACCCGCATGGAAAATGAATGAGAAATTGGCAAAAATGTGAAAATACTAAGTTTTTTTGTGCGTACAATCTACAAATCAGCCACGATCTTGAAAAAAAGCACACAACAGTGAAGGGGTTAATCTATAAAACATCAAGAGTGCAAAACAGACACATCCAGACACACACACACATAAACACACACACAAACACACTTTTGTACACAAACACACCAAAAAATTCAGATTATACATGTGTTTTGCACAATGGCAATGGGGGGAAATTTTGTCATAATTATTACATTAATACTAATTACACATTTTTTTATTTTCGACATTTTCTCAAAACACCAAAAAAGAAAAGAAAAAATATTATAAAAACGAGTAAAAAAAAAATCATGATTTTTTTTTTTAAAACATGAATCCCGGCCTTTGGGTCCATTTGAAACGAACGACCCCAGAGGGTTAACAGCTTGGCTATTGGTTCGAATGATTTTGCCTTAGTTCCCAGAGGCATTTTTCCCAGAAAAATAAAAATATTATTTATTCTATTAAAACATATATTCTATTTTCACTCATAGATTTATGTTTTTCTTCAGGTTCAGGTAAAAGTAACTTTCCTCAACACTGTATAAATATGAGGATCGTCACATTTGTGTGGTCCATGGTATCAAAAAGTTAGAAAGTTTCAGTGCAAACTACAAACTGTTCAAAGGGCTTTAAAAGATTCCAGATGATGAATAAGGGTCTGATCAAGCGAAACGATCGCTCATTTAAAAAAAAAATAACAACAAAGTTTAAGTTTTATAAGCTCAAATGGTCGCCTTGCTCTGTTCTGTGATGCGCGTTCGTGACTCTCCTGTTCGAACTTGAACAAATCTTTTTTTCATATCATTTGGTTCATTCAACAAACAAAATGAAAGAATTGACTCGGAAAAAGATTCGTTCATTTTGCACTGAAACTGTCTTTTGGACCTTGAACCGTTTAGTTACCAGTAAAGTGCATTATATGGAGAAAAATCCTGGAATGTTTTCATCAAAAACCTTAATTTCTTTTCGACTGAAGAAAGAAAGACATGCATCTTAGATGACATGGGGGTGAGTAAATTATCAGCAAATTTTTTTTTAAAAGTGAACTACTCCTTTAAAAAAGGAAAATAGTTTGAGAAGCGGAGCGAGTATAAGAAAACAATCATTTTCCAAATCTTTATAATAACATTTAACGTTAAATCATTGTTAATAAGACCTCAAATGTGTATTACGAAAGTAAAGAGGGTCAATTTTCATTTCATGTTGACTTTAAAGCTAAAGCACACTTGTCACGTTTCAGAACAGGCATTTGGCACCGTGCGTCACGTTTGTCATTCATTGCGTTAGACAGCCCACTATTGCTCTTAGTCACCATTAATAATAGCTAACAAATGCTCACTGGGTTCATTTGTGCTTTTTAACTTAGACTGCGTGTGTGAGTGTTTCACAGAGGAGAACGAGGCCCACACACACCGAGGATTCACTTGAGCCCTCCCACGCACTCTCTAAACCATCCTATACGCCGTCAGGAGCGGAGATTGTGTGAGTGGAGCTCCCATGTGGCTTCACATTTCATTTACAAGGATCTTGCCTCTATTTTTCTGCACGTCATTTGGGCTCTTCTGGCGAGCACAGGTGCGCAGATACAGATAATTAGGAAGTTATATTAAAAATACGACTCATAATAGGCTACTGCCTAATGTCAATATATAATATCTGTATATACAATATTGATGTACCCATCACCCCCATACCTCATAATATCACAGTCTCTTTGTCCTCATGATGTCTTTGGCCACTCCTCTATTCTCTTTTCATCCGGCAGCGTGTGGCCTTTGATGGCGGCGAGGGGCTGGCGGTGGAACCCAGAGGAGCGGCGGTCAAACTCACAGCCCGTGTTTCTCCGTTCAGTAATCCACAGGCTGAACACGGGGGTCTGTTAATAATAGATCACACAAGTCTAGAATGAGAGCCACATATGGAACTGAGGGGGTTCTGAGATGCATAAACAGCCATGGCAAATATAAGTTAAACGAACTGAAATACACATTTTGGCTCAAATTTTTTTTATCAAAACACAAGTCATAATATATATATATTCCCCAGTGGATAAGTTGTCAGTAGAATCCTGCTATTTATTTGACAGTGACTTGAAAATCTTGCACAACATAGCCTATCTGTATTAAAACGCACTATTGGATATATAGCCACCATGAAATAAAAAAATGACGTTTTTTATATATCTATGAAATATTACAGTATTATAAATGATTTATCAGCACACACTATTTTTGTTTTTCAATGAATGTAGCCTAACCTGGCCCTAGTCAGATGAATTTCGCTCCGTCTAGCTCATAGACAGTAAAATAGATGAGCTCCACTCATCCATCTGGAACCAATCTACTGAAATGGCGTTTCAGAAGGCTGGGCCTTATCAAAAATCCTTGCATATGATTGGATAAGCCACTTGTCTGTCATCTTTATCGACGTGCTATTTCAACCACTCACACCGAATCCAACCCGTGACGCTGATGAGAGCGACGCAGGAAAAAACAAAACAGAACAGCCGACATTCTCTGATGATCCGTTCTCTGATGTTCTTTTAATGAAACAATATTAGGTAGATTGGACAACACGGATGAAATAGCAGCATCAATGTTAACGCTTGCTTCCTCGATGCGAGCCGCCATTGTTGTCTGAATCAAAACAGTCTCACGGTCGCTTCTCCACTACGTCACATCTATGAAACTCCCGCCCTGCGTCCTGATTGGCTAAACCATAAAGATGGATGTGAGTGAAGCTAGGCGGAGCTAAGCGGAACGACATTCATCTGGCTAGGGCCAGGTTAAATGTAGCCTACCCTGTTTCTAAAAAAAATTCATATAATAGCTAATACTAAACCACTGCTATTGAAAATAAACATTTTTGGATCATGTATGCTTGTGATATAACAGACAACAGATTTAGAATGCATAATTATGAGTCAGCTTAACTTTATTCGATTAAAATATGATCATAAAGAAGTGATTTTTCAGCAGGTCGGATCATAATTAACCTGCAGTGATCCAGAATTAATTACTGTCACCTGAAGAACAATTAACTTCCTCTTTAAACGTTCACAGGGCGCAAACACACTCTTTCTCTTTTTATGCTGTCTTATAAGCAGCCCTGAAGATTATATCTGTTGAGCATATAAAACGCATTACATCACACTAATACATTTACTGCGTTTTAGCTTTTTGTGTCAAAATGAGCAAAACCGAGAAACCTTTATCCACGCTTTGGGGTAAGATTTTACGCTTTATAGGCTACTCTTGAAGTAAAACATCAAACTTACCAACATTGGAAGGTTAATCGATCCACGACACTTTCCTTTAGGTTGTGAACTCAATGAATCGAATAAAGAAGAGTCGTTTAAGACGGATGATACGAACCATCAACACCAGCTGGCACTGAGAACGGTTGGTTTAGTTAACTTAAAAATGGTCGACGTAAACTTGACGTCTTTTCTGTAATGGTTGCCATTAACTCGTTAATATTTACTCTGAAGATGTGTTTGGGTCACACCGCCAAAGATGAGTTTAATATTGTCGAGTTGGTCACTGGTGAGGCCAACAACGGCGCGAAAGCTGTTCCCATCGCAACACTACATGCTAAAGCCATGCCGACGGTAAGCTAACATTTTGCATATAGGCATAAAATGAATACATTACACAGGAGTATAGGCTGATTTTTCAGAAAAGACTTGGTCACTTTATATGATGAACACGTTAAATTTAGGCTTTTGTTCACATAATACATTAATCAACTCACATTAGTTGTGGAACATGCTTGAGCTTCCATTCACACTTGATGGGAGAACACAAATGAGGATCATTCTTGAAGTTGTCACACAGCACGTTTGAGCTTCTGCAAGAACCAATGAGGTTTGTTCACGTGGGTCAAGCAGGTTCGGTTGAGCTTATGTTTGCTGATCAATGTTTAGATGTGAATAAAAGCTAAATTAAATATCTCTTCACCCTTTAAAGCTTATTTGAACACGTGTACTTACATTACCCTTAACATCTTAACCGGTCAGGTCAACCTGTCTGGCTTGGATCTTCATCCACCTGTGACCTTTCGCCTGAAGCATGGCTCTGGGCCGGTGTATGTCGGAGCAGAACATGTGGCCCGTGAGTGGCCACTTCAGCTCTTTTAACAGCTATGTTCTTTGGTTAAACTACCATTTTAAGTCATGTCAATCTCTTCCAGTGGAGGAGTATTCTGATGAAGAGCTGGATGAAGAGATGGGTGAGGAGGAGGAGGAGGAAGAAGAGGAAGATATTGAAGAATCGCCGGTCAAGAAAGTCTCAAAAAATGGTGCTGGCAAAGTAAGGCATCGTCTCATAGCTCACAAACCATTGAAATTAAATTATGCCAATTCTCACTGCTCCATTTTATTTTTAAAGAGAAAGAAGCCAGAAAAGGCAGAAGAGGAGTAAGTTAAATCTGACATTCGAGTTCATTTTGTTTTCTGCAAAGCACACTAATCAAATGTTTCCTAAATGCAGGGAAGCCTCAGATGGTGAAAACCCACCTAAAAAGGTGCCTTTTTTCTTTCATATGTTGTCTTCTCAGAAGTACAAGAGTATAACATTCGTGTTTTGTTTCCTTCAGGGTAAAGGAAGGGGGCGGAAGCCACAATCTGCGAAGGTGTGACGAGGCAAGGACCTACAGATGACTGCACTAGTTAGATCATGTAGTGACTCAGGCATTGATCATGTTCTCTTATTGCAGATGTGGATGGGAAGTTCTGCTTTCCCAGAAGGCCGCTGCTGGACATTTGAGTTGGGAGCTCAAATTTCTCACCATGGTCCCAATGTAGTTATTCTTATCAATAAAACTTTTGGAGGGGAATGCAAACTTGTGTCATTTTGTCTGTGCAAAAAGTATGACTGGGTTGGTGTAAATCTGTCGGCAGCTGTTAATGCAACCGAATCTCCAAATAAGAGATTTTAGTAAAAATCTGGGCAAAAATAGAAGAATATTATTAAACATTAATACTCGCTTCAATAGTACAGCCCCAAAACATTATGCACACAGTATGCATGGTAAAAATAATTTTTAGCATGAAAATTGCTGTAACCGATGGACGCTTGTTTCCGCCAATGAATAAAGAAAAGAAAAAAATATCTACTTTTTATCTCGCAATTGTGAGAAATAAATTCAGAACTGTGCGATAGAAAAAGCCAGAATTGCTATATATATATATATATATATAGTCGCAATTCCTAGAAAAAAAGACACCATTTTTTTCCTCACCATTGCCAGTTTACATCTTGCAATTCTGACTTATAATGCATAATTGTGAGCAGAGGTGGGCGCAAATACATCAAAAACTATTTTGTTACAAAATACAAATACTGGCTCATGAAATGTATTTAAATAAAATACAAAATACTAATGTGAAAAATGTATTTAAATAAAATACAAGTAATTAGTATTGTGAAAATACAAAAATACTCCTACAATAATTTTATTAATAATAATAAATAATAATAATCACAATAGTCTTTTTTTATTACTCTAAGGTCAATAACACAAATATTATAAATGTGTAAATTCAAAATGGCAAAGTAGCAAAATAAAAAAGTTTGGGCATTTCACTAAATCTCTACAGGGCCTGAAATAGCTCCCTCTGACATAACTGGCATCCATAGCTAAGTTCACATCAATGGTGTGGTAGTTTTATACAAAACCGATATTTCTCATATGTAATACATTTATATTGTGTGAACGCTTGCTTATCATGGAGATTTCAGTAAAGTTGTGACAGACGTGCCGTTTCATAATAAGTAGGGCCTATGAAAGGTTAGGGTTAGGGACGACTTTGCGTGCAGCCGTGCACGAGCGCAAAACCTCACAACACCCACAGCGTCGGTGATTGGTAACTTGGAACACTCTTTTTTTAGGTTTTAGTGGTTGGTGAACCCATTGTTTCTGTGTGCAGATCTCAGAGTCTTGGTAGCCTACAGAGACAAGGTTTTTCAAAACATTCCCATCCCAAGGCGTCACATACAATGCTTTTGCCAAAACGTGGACATCCAACGCACATGGCACCCTTTAGCGTCTATATAACATGCACAGAGCATGGGTAGGTTTAGGTCTGGGGTAGGGATAGGGTTAGACCACAAGGAGGCGCCTTCTGCCTATATATATCTGCATCTCATATTGACGCTAAAGGGTGGCATCATGTGCATTAGATGTCTAAGCTTTGGCAAAAGCTTCGTATATAATGATGCCTTGGGATGAAAACCAGCTGGGTTTTTAGACGGCATGCTTCTGGGAAGGGCAGCTAGCGGATCGCTAACAAAAATGAGATGAATATGATAACTTATGTTTCTGCCTTTTTTGGGTCTGAAATCACAGCGAATATAGAATCAGAATCAGTGTTGGGAGTAACGCATTACAAAAGTAATACATTACAGAAACATATTACTTTTTGCTGTAACGCAGTAGTGTAAGGCATTACTAATCAATTTTCAGTAATATTTTACTCGTTACATGTTCAGTGAGGCTTGTATTACAGTGTATTGTCTGCTTTTACTTCTTAAAGGCAACAGACTATGTGAAAGTTTTAAAGCAGTCTTTTAGTGCCAGTTCAGAGCGGTCACGTCTGTAACATTGTTTTTCCTCATAAATGCGAACACGAAAACTAAAATAAAATGAATATTTTAAGTTCTATGGAGACTGGAGAGCCAACCCTTCCTCATCCGATTTGCGCAGTGTAATTAACAGAATTACAAAAAATATATTTTGCCTCCTATTTTTTTTGTCACGCATGAATGTGTCTTTTCCCTAATATTAAAAATAAAACAAAGACTGATATTTGTCTAATGTCTGGAGTCCTTTAAGGAAGTAGCCTATATACGTTTCAATACATGTATTTTCTGAGAATTCCATATGTCCAATGTCCATAATGCTGGACTTCCCCAATTTTAAATAATTCATCCTCAACTAGTTTTGTGGTGTAGGTCTACGTATTTTATAATGTTAACTTCAAATAATACTAATAGCCTAATTTAAAGATAAGGCAGCATTGGATCTGGACGGTAAGGAGAATAACGCTTGAGTTGGAAGAGGTGTGTCGCGATTCTGTAGGTTCGTGAATCTGAGTCGTGTGGCGAATCGCGATTTCGGTTTCTTATTGCATATCGTTACAGCCCCAAAGTTAAGTTCTACTTAGTTATTTTAGTGAAAGTAACTCAAAAGTAATACATGAGTAATGTAACGCATTACAATTCTGAGACAGTAATATTGTAAGGTAATGAATTACTTTTAAATAACAGTAACAAGTAATACCTAATGTATTACAGTTTGGAAGTAACTTGCACAACACTGATCAGAACTCTCTCTAGATAATACTCTTGACAGGATACTCACAAGGCTCAACAAAGTAAGGTAACACGCAGCTAAGAATCACAATGAACCAACACAGGACAGCAAACACAAGGGATGATACAGGGAGACACTAATGACAAGAACAGCTGAAGCTGACAATGACAAGACGTGGAAAACAAGGGGACGGGTACATAACGAGGCCCCGAAAAATGGCCAAAACATGGGTCTGTCATGATCCTGCGGACACGAGGGCAGAATCATGACATTACTATGGTGATTTTTCTTAAGTATTTAAGTATTTGAAATACTCAAATACACTCCGTCAAAATATTTTGTTACAAACTACATTTTATTTTTTCCACACCTGCAAAATACAAATTACAAGTAATTAAATACGTATTTCAAATACATGTAATTGAAATACTGCCCATGTCTGATTGTGAGTTTATATGTTGACATTCTGATCTTTTCTCAGAATTGTGAGATATAAACTCGCAATTGCAAATTATCAGGCCAATTCTAAAGGGGGCAAAAAAAGACTTTTCCCCCCTCAGAATAGTTTAAATCTCACAATTCTGACTTTATATTATGCATTTCGTACTATGTCTCGCAATTGCGACTTTATATCGCAATTCTGACTTCATATCACGCAATTCTGACTTTACCGACTATTCCAACTTTTTCTCTCACAATTGCGAGATGTAAACTTGCAATTGTGAGAAAAAAAAGTCCAAATTGTGAGAAAAAGTTGCAATTACGCTTTTTGTTTTTCATTCTGTGGCAGAAACTAGCTTCCATAATAACCACTCTACAATCTTAAACCAAATTACTTGCTGCAAAAACGTTTTTCTGTGTCATATGCAATGAATATTGTTGGCTCTGAGATGAATTGCTTGTGTTCCTCAACTGTCTTTGGATAAAAGCATCTGCTAAATGGGGAAAAAAAAACTTCATTGCCATGACAAATGACTTTACAGTTCAAATAATACACGAGTTTTATTTAAAATAAGTGACCCATTTCTGCTTTTAAAACCTCCCAAATAGGCCACATTTACTGTTGTTGTTATTACCTAACTGTAACCTTGATATCAGAGCTTAGATTGTGGTTATTAACATATGATGCATTTTTCTCTATTCAAGGAACTTGGTGGATTACTAGAGCACAGGGGTGTTTATTGGCTTCAAAAACCTCCTCTGGTTTCCAAACTATCTTCTTCCCACCCGTTCCTTCCTATGCAAATAAGTTAATGATTCAATTGGAGAAAAAAGGCCAGTCTCAATTATTTTGGACATCCTCTGCTTTATAAAACTGCTCAATTTCAGCTGTTTTCCTCGGTGAATGGGATGCTGCTCCCCTTTGAAAGGTCAGAAGCAAATACCAATGATTCTGCTTGACGTTTTTATTTACATCTGTTGGAGTTCAACAAATTTGCACTGACTGCTGAGAGAGAAAGACAGCGCTCGCTGGTCAAGATTCATTTACCTGACCTGAAGCCCTCACGGGTATCAGCATGGCTCACGTAAAGGGCATGTTTACAGTGAGAATTTTAGGAATTAAATATGTTCGCTTAAACATCTTTATTTATGTGTACAAACAGTGCTCAAAATAAATCCTCAGTGTATTTGTGCTTCCAGTTAAATGCATTCTGGATAGGGGTGATTCTCCACACAATCTATCCTGTTAGGAGAGAAAAAAAAAATAGTGACTAAATGATTCAACTCCTTTCACAATTAAATATACTTATTTTTTCACTGTCATTTAAAGGGGTCATACACTCTTTTTATAATGCCAAAAAAAAAAAAAACGTTTTCATGATTTTTTCCACTCTCTCCACAACACATTCTCATCCCAAGGCGTCATATACGACTCTTTTGCCAACGCACATGGCACCCTTTAGCGTCAAATAATGCCTAGTTCACACTACATGATTTTAAAACGTCGGGCTGAACTGTGTGGTTCACATTACATGACTTGCTCTCAGTGAAATCAGGAGTGTTCAAGTTGTTTAGCTGTTCACACCACACAACACAACGTGATTGATCCACAACAGGAGGTAACTCACTACACGAGTTGACAACGCACTGCATAGAGATACAACCACGATCAGATAAGAGCAAATCATTTGTGACTCAGTGAGAGCCGTTTCAGTACTATGTTACGGTCTAAATCCTGAAAATAATCAAATAAATAACGAGTGGACAACAACTCTGTCAGCAAACGATTCTATCTTGTCTACAAACCACATTTTGTCACGAAAAAACACGCAATAAATAAATAAATAATTATTGCGCCCCAGCAAAGAAGAGAACACAACACGTGAATATGGACGTCAGACAGAAACTAGTGCTGCACACTGTTTGGAGGGAAAAAATGCAAAAAAAGAAGAAAAACTAAAGATTTACCTGGTGTCCTCAACCCATGCGTTGCTATGATTGGCTGTCCTCATGACATCACTGAGTTTGAGTCGTGCGACGGCTCTGGATATCTAGCAGGCTAGATATTTTTCTGGGCTCGGCGACGCGTCTGTGAGGCGTCTGCGAGCGTTTTCGCTGCGTTGTTGGCTCTTTCATACTAACAGGTTGGCGAGCGTTCATCGTCCGCTAATCGCCCGCGATTTGCACGCGATAACACCCTGACTTGTCGGCGACTCAACGATTTGCAAATCGGGCTTAAATCGGGCTTAAAATCATGTAGCGTGAACTAGGCATAAGACGCTCCGGTTATGGTAGGTTTAGGTATGGGGTAGGGTTAGGGTTAGACCACTAGGAGGCGCCTTCTGCCCCATATATATGTCCGTCTCATTTGATGCTAAATGGTGCCATTTGCGTTGGATGTCTACGCTTTGGCAAAAGCGTCGTTTATGACGCCTTAGGATGAGAACGGGCTGCTCTCTATGACCCTAAAACTATTTTTTTTGCAGCTGTGCCTAAAAGACTTCCATGTAAACATCCACTTTGCATATGAAATTAGCAATAGCCTGCATTACATTGTGATAGGATCACAAAACAATCCAGGTCCAACAATCCATGCTTCTCGCAATAAAGAAAAGACTGCAGGTAATATCCTCTAAATATTTCTCTAGACTCATTTAACCGACAGAAAATTTTGTCGACATGGAACATTAACACAAATCCAAGGTTTCTAACAATACTGACAATAGTTCTCAAAGTTAACGTATGTTTTAGAACAAACTGCCTCCAGTTTTTTTGGAAATAGGCTCATTTTACCTCTCTCCCAGAGTTAAACTTTTGAGTTTTACCATTTTCAAATCCGATCCGATTTTCTGATATTTAGAAGAATATCAGAAACCAGACAGTTTCTGGTCTCATTGACTTCCATAGTAGGAAAAAAAATATACTATGGAAGTCAATGAGACCAAACACTGTCTGGTTACTGATATTCTAAATATAAAAAAAATTGTCTGAATACATTCGAAAATGGTAAAACCCAACTTTTTAACTCTGGGGGAGTGGGAAAATGAGCCTATTTTCCAAAAAAGCGGAGTATCCCTTTAAAATATCAAGGGAATTTAGGTTCCTCATCATATGACCCCCTCCCCCTTAAATGTAAAGCAGGCCAGTGCAGTTTTAAGCTTAACCTTGTTATGTCTTCTAGTCGACTTCTGCTTTTTTGAGGTACTTCTTCATCACGGAGTTGACATCCTCGCTGCCCTCGGCTTCCAGCCTCTCTCCTTGAGGCCCACGGCGCTTCTGAGATCCACCAGAACTTGAAGAGTCCGAGTCCGACTCCCTACGTGAGGCTCTGGACGGTGGCAACTCCCCAAAGTGCACACTGAGGGCTCGTCTTTGGCCCGTTCTGGAGCCGCTAGAAGCCAGACTGCTGGTGGACTGCGCTCGTCGGATTGCTGGGAGAATGTCTGAGCTGGTGTCCCCCGCATCGACTCCGGCCCTCTCCTGATTTCCCATGAGTCTGCGATTCTGGAACACAAGGGGTTCTGCTCCAAATTGCGACTCTCCGGTTTCGGCCACCAGGCCACCAAGTAGACGATGGCGGATTGGTTGATAGGAGCCAAGAAGAGGCATGGCTTTTGAGCTGGGCTCCTCTTCCCCTTCCTCAGGGATGGCGAGGTTGGACAAGTGGCGGCGGGAACTTGAGGTGGAGGTCACGGAGGCGAGGGAGTCACAGGAGCTGAAGCGGTTCATCTTTCCTGTGGTGGTCGTGGTGGTGGAGGACGTTGGGCTTGCCTCGGATAGGGAGCGGAGGCTGAAGGCACGGGGCAAGTGGGGACTAGGAGGTTTCAGTATGCCGGGCCGAGGCAGGTCCTCCAGACCTTCCTCTGCTTCTAGCGACAGCGCTGAGGCCCTGCGGCGTAGGGTGGAGGCCCCTGTTGTCTGATAGATGGGAAGGGACGCTGTGCTACCCTCGCCTGCCTCAGAGCCTTTATCCCACCCAGCGCGCTTCTTCCTCAGACCCTCCAGAAGCTCAGATAGGGCCGTGGACGACGACGCTCTGCCAAGACCTCCAGAACTTTCTTTGACGTCTTCGTCATCCATGTCTTGCGTGCAAGATCTATCGTGGGAAATAAAAGACAATAACGATGCATAGATATCTAAGGATAAGTCTTTTGTTATTGCTTACTCTCATGTGTAAATGAGGGTAATTAACATGTAAGGGTTTACACATTTGGAGGTTTTTTTGCTTTCATGGAACACAAAAGGAGATGTTTTGTGGTATCTGAAAAGACATGACTAATTGACATTCATGTCAATGTTTACATAGTCATAGGCTACACTCGTTCGTTAAATGTCTGATGCATAAGGCAGACAAAATTGCGAACACTTTTGCAAAGTCAGAAGTCTAGATTTTCAAGAGTCTGTAACAGTCTGCTAGGAAACAAGGCCTTGTTCGCGAAGACCGTTAGAATGACCAACTAAACAATAGATTTTAAAGTTTTTGAAGCTGAAATGCAGTGTTCAGTTGCTCATATGTTTTTAATGCAGACTTTTGCACCAATATTTGCTTAAACTTTAATGGCGATGTTGCAGACTGATCTCATGAAATGGCGTGTGTATGACACGGCAATTCGTATTTCCATTTTTGGCGTGCTATCAACACGCATAATCGCTTTTCAGCGTGTTTATGAACACCATTGACTTAACGTTACATTACTTTACATATATAAATATATGACCTACCCCAACCCCGTCCCTAAACCTACCCGTCACTGGGGTTAACACCATTTATGAGTCTTCCCCTACCATCCTAGGAAAAAAATATTGCTCCCCAGATGTAGATCTACATTTTGCTTCGTTTCGCTCGGACATGTAACGCTGTGTATATACACGCGGAATCACTCGGACATTTAAGACGTAGACGTACGCACACACGAGGATAGCTCAAAATGCGTATAGATAAAATGCCACTTGACTTGAAAGTGGCGTGCATGTTTACTCAAAAGTCATGATGTCATGTTGGATCTTGAATGAATGACGTATGGTTGCCTATAAAAGGTGGTTGTTAAGTTGCTAAACGTCGACATTAAACCTCATCATGGTGAACAGGTATACTCATCTACTCACTAATCTGCTTTCACAGCCTTGCGTTTATAAGCAAAAGCTGCGTTTCCATTAAAATTACCTGGAACAATTTGTCCCAGGAATTTTTTCCCCCAGACCTGTTGCTGACTGCGTATCCATTGTGGTCTAAAGTACCCTAAGGCAAATTAGTCTGTGATAGGTATGCGGGCGATTTTCCAGTTCCCGCTGGATTTTGTATTCGACATATAACCTTATTAATATCCGAACCTCGTGGTTGGTCCATTGTTTTTTTTTTTGATTAGAGTAGTAAACAACTCTTACAACAGGCACCACAACAAAGTTATAAAAATGGTGGTTGAAATAAAATCCTGCATGGACTCAACTAATCATCATGTTCAGCGGCCATGTCCCATTCCCGAAAGTTTCCTGAACTTTGAAAAAGTAACTACCTCACGAGCAGGGACTTACTGAGGGGGAAGTTTTTACCCGGAACCTCATTAAGACCTTAGTTCCTGCCGTGGAAACACACAGTACCCCTACCGACCCAAAGTCCCTAGTTCCTGAGAAAAGTTCCTGCGATGGAAACGTCGCTATAGTCTACATGTAAATTTTTACTTCTACCGATTGTATTTAGGCTATATTTACACGGAAACGATTCTGACGAGAAAACGCAAAAGTGGCGTTGCGTCATCACTTTTTATTCTGCGTTTAGACGAGCGTTTTGTGTGGGAATTCCGCGTACAAATGGTGACGCAAAAGTGTGTGAAATTCAATGTAGTATGCACTTCAGGCGGCTAGGAGTGCATACTACAACAACACCAAGTCCACGCGCCTGCGTACAAACTTCACAGTCAAGCAGACTTTTGCGTTTTTACCGTTTACACGGGAACGCGGCGGTGGAGCGTTTTTAAGATTTCCACTCTGGAGGGTGGTTTCACTTTTTTGCGTTTTTTACCCCCAAAAACGCCGTCGCCGTGTAAACGAAAGGCACAGCGAAAAAATATTTTTACGTTTTCACCCGCGAGCGTTCTCGTGTAAACAGGGCCTTAGGCTTCAAAATTCATTGTGATAATTTGTGAAGAATTTTATGATGAACAAAACATCTCAGAATCGTAAACTTTTCTTGGAGATTATTTTCTGCTATAATCCAAAGGACAATGGAAAAATTATCCTATTGGGTTTTTGTCAGAGTCGACTTTCATTTTACAGAAATCATGACTGAAATAATCGCCTTTTGTGTTTCAAACAAAATTGGAGACATGCGATATCACCAATATGCTCCTACTGCGTCTTCTAAAAATTGGGATAATTTACCCAAACTGGCCTGATCGTGTTATCTTGTTTATTGAAGTACACTAGTGCTGATTGGCTTTTGTCTCTATGTTACCTGAAACTGTAGGTGCTCATGGAGTCGGTGACAGACTGACGTCCAGAACTGCTTCCTGCGTAAGGAGAAGTTCCACCTCCTCGACCCCCTCGTGGCACACCCGCCCAATGACGGATCCCTTCACCGACGTCTTCGGTGCCCACACTGGATCCGACACTGGACATGGTGTCACTGAAATTCAAACCCCACGTCACTCAATTTTCCAGTTAAAAAATTATGTAATGCCTTTCATCGGAAAGATCAACAGTTGTGCAACATGCTCTTACAGCGCAAGCAATCGAATCAATATAAGCCTGCATACAGAATATGATACGATATGATCATGCACATGGCTTGAGATGAGATCTCTCATGACGCGTGCTGTAACGCCGCACATGGGGGTGATATTATCTCTGAAATCCTCATTGCTACCCAGCAGGACATGTGTGTTCAGTGAACTGTGAGTTCATTAGTCTTGAGAGCGCTGTCATCATCAGGACTCGTAGGGGCACAACGCACTGATCCACAGCCTGTTTACAGATTTACTAAAGCTGTTTGCCTGAGATCCCAAAACATAAGCTTTGATCCAAGAGCTAGTGAGCTGCCTTATTGCCTAAACAGGCAGCTACCTTCTAATGGAGCATCCTACACTAAAAAGAGGGTTTTCATAGCGATGCAATAGAAGAACCATATTGGGTTTGCCAAAGAACCTTTCTGTGAACAATTTTTTTCTAAATGTGAAGAATATTTTAATAATCTGAAGAACAATTTTTCATTATAAAGAACCTTTTGTGCAATTGAAAGGATCCATGGATGTTAAAGGTTTTTCATGGAACCATCAATGCCAATAAAGAATTTATTTTTCCTTTTTGAATTTGAAGATCAAGCTAAATTGTACTTGATTTGTCTTTTGGGAAACATGTAAGCATTTTATGTTGCTTCTGAAGTGAAGTACTAAATGAAAAAAAAAAAAAAAAAAAGGAAATCTTCATTCTGTTCAAAAGTTTTCACCCCCGGCTCTTAAAGGAGTAGTTCACTTTTAAAAAATTTCTGCTGATAATTTACTCACCCCCATGTCATCCAAGATGTCCATGTCTTTCTTTCTTCAGTCGAAAAGAAATTAAGGTTTTTGATTAAAACATTCCAGGATTTTTCTCCATATAATGGACTTCAATGGGAACCAAACGATTCAAGGTCCAAATTACCATTTCAGTGCAGCTTCAAAGGGCTTTAAACGACACCAGACGATGAATTTGTCTTATCTAGCGAAACGATCGCTCATTTAAAAAATAAATAAAAAAGTTTAAGTTTTGTAAGCACAAATGCTCGCCTTTGTTCATCAAAATGACTCGAAAGGTCCTAGATAAGACCCTTATTCATCGTCTGGTATCGTCCAAAGCCCTTTGAAGATGCACTGAAATGGTCATTTGGACCTTGAACCGTTTGGTTCCCAATGAAGTCCATTATATGGAGAAAATCCTGGAATGTTTTCATCAAAAACCTTAATTTCTTTTTGCCTGAAGAAAGAAAAACGTGGACATCTGGGATGACATGGGGGTGAGTAAATTATCAGCAAAAGTTTTTTTTTTAAAAGTGAACTACTCCTTTAAGTGATCATTAATTAAGCTTTAGTTAAAAAAAGGGGTCATGGAAGGGATAAATAATAGACAACGTCTCTGTTTTTAACTGTGCTTTTCAGTACTTAATAATATAAAATATTTATAATTAGTATGCTCAACTTTTTTGTTGCAATGCATTATGGGATTGTGGAATCCCTTTCGCGTTGTGTGCACACCAATTCCTTAAAAAGGCGACCACTACATTTTGCAACAGAGATATTGCGTCAAACTTATTCTAGCTTCCAGAAGCTTTCATTCAAATTTTCAAGGTAACAAAAACATTGTTAATTTGCTTGTATATGCAATGGGTTCACTCCTACCCTGCTCTTGTAATCGGTCCTCACCTCATTCGTACAGAGATCTAAGCAACCGCAACACAGTTCATTTTCCCCTTTTCGCTCGCACAGACAATTGAAAGAGAAGAGACGCGGGGGGTCTCGGCTAACGCACATGCATTATTCAGAAGACAAAGCATATCACAGCTGGTGAACTTTAAATGGACTCTCTAGCACAGAGGAAAGCTTCTCGCATTTAACACAGCAAAGTGAAGTCAGTGTGGGTACGTGGCGGTTTTGTGTTCAACGAGTAGGTGTCTGTTCACATCTGCTCAACAGAGACTCTCAACTATCTTTATTTTGTGTAAAAGGAAACTGTGACCTTACAGAAGTTCACACACACACACACACACACACTCACGGTACTGAGCAAGTAAGCAAGCCACATTAACATCCAAACGCAGCCCTGGCCCATCCATCAACTTTTGCTTGTCAGTTTTTGAGAGAGAAGGATGGTTATGTGTTAAGACGCCGCCAAAACCATTAAGCCACGGTTCACAAAGAGTTGCCGTGCCTTAAAGGGATACTCCACTTTTTTTTTTAGAAATAGGCTCATTTTACAACTCCCCCAGAGTTAAAAAGTTGAGTTTTACTGTTTTCGAATCCATTCAGCCGATTTTCTGATATTTAGAAGAATATCAGTAACCAGACAGTTTCTGGTCTCATTGACTTCCATAGTAGGAAAAACTATATACTATGGTAGTCAATGAGACCAGAAACTGTCTGGTTACTGATATTCTTCTAAATATCAAAAAATCAGCTGAATGGATTCGAAAATGGTAAAACTCAACTGTTTAACTCTGGGGAAGTTGTAAAATGAGCCTATTTCCAAAGAAAGTGGAGTATCCAAAGAAATCGTACTGCATAAAGCAGTGCATTTCATGTTGCAGCAAACGTTAATGTGTTATGCAACCAGAGCTGAAAAATATAGGGAATATATTTGCAATAATTTTTCTGGGCAATATAAAATTTAGCAACATCCTTGATGACTTTAATGCACTTTTTATTAGGCTATTAAGTTTCTCTCAGACTGTGTCATTAAACTAGTCCCACAAACGTTTGTGAGTATGAGAATGCTGAGATTAATATTTTAAGAGCATCTCAGATTTCAACACTGTATTTGCTACTTTTTGTTTAATTTTATTAAAATAAATGTATACTGTAACAAAATAAAATGACAAAAAAATTCTATTTGAATTTTTTTTACCCTAAAACCGTATTCTGGACAAATGTGGGCAAAATAGTTTTGATTTATTTTTAAAAAAATACTTCCCTTGATCTGAGCAGTACAAAACTTGGCTACTTTTCCTAAGTTCGCCTCCTGAACACACGCAAATTTTTTTTGACTCAATTCTACAATGTTAAGTGGGTGGAAAAAAAAAACCTCCTTAATCTTGTATTTGGGTCAAAAATGGGCACCCATAGAAATGAATGTGAAAAACTGTCATTTAGAGCACTCTAAAATAAGCCAAAATAAGACACCAGGTGACCGCAAAGTCAATTCATCTTTAGGTTTAGCTCTAAGAACTTATTGAAATGATATTTTAATGTAGTTAAAAAAAACTACATAGTAATTCATTTACATTGAAATAATTTACATAGAAAATATGGTATTTTTTGAAGTAAATAAATTCAAAAATACCCCCAAAATAAAAAAAAACACCATAAATGGATAGACAAAACTTTATCGAAGACAGTGATAACATTTATAATAAATAAAAATTAGGATCACACATTTGTCCAGAATTATAGGATTAAGGGCTATAAAGTGAATACGGTCTGAGGGTTAATTCAATTATAAAAATATATTTATATTAAAGGTTCAGAATTCGTTTTTTAATGTTAAAATATCAATGACTAAAAATCACTAAAATTTTAAGTAATTTCAGAAAAATTCTATAAATTCAAAAGGAAATCACATTTTTTCCCCCCTATATTATCCAGTTCAATACAAAACCATTAACCTAGTTTGAAACCCGCATTCATCCGATTGCTCATTCCCAAGTGCATAACACATATGAACATGGATGCATGATAGAGATCAACAGCAGGATGGGGAACGGAGAGCTTACAGATCTTTCCTTCTAGAGAAAGACTCCACAGCCGTCTGCACACTGTGTGAAGAGGGAGACGCAGTCAGAGGCATGGAAAGCTCAACTGGTTGGAGGTACGAGCAAAAGCAAGCATATCAAATTTTTTTGGGAAGTCTGGCGGAGAAGATCAAAGTCTGTGAACTCTGATACATCAGACTGCATTTTATTCTGGGTGTCGAGGGAGGAAGGCATTATTGAAGCGTTTATAGTAGCTAAGATTAGCCTTGATTTTGGGGCGTGAGGAAAATCTCTTCACATTTCAACATTTCAGCTCAACTGAAAATGAATGAAAGCAATTAAAAGTAACAGCAAGTAACTTTAAATCCAAAGGGAAAAAAAACAGCATATGCTAAATATACACACCGTTTATATATATATATATATATATATATATATATATATATATATATATATACACACACACTGTTTATTTATATATATATATATATATACACACACACACATTGTTTTTATATATATATATATATATATATATATATATATATAAACACACACACACACACACACACAACAGTCTGCAGTACACAAACTGTGTATATACATGCTATAATATAAAGTTGGGTTTGCTGAAAAATACATTTAAGTTGTAAATATAAATATGTTTTATATGTAAAGTAAACATATTAAGGCTGAATTACAAATAAAATAAATTAAAATAGTCCCAAACTCTTCTGTTGGGCAACAATAGCACAGAAAGCATGGCAGGCAACTTTAGCACACTATTTTCAACACACTATGATTTGGAACACACCAATCACAATCTTGAATACTATATAGTATGTATAGTGTGCAAACCAGGTTTCAGACAGCTACATTTACATGGACACCTTTTGTTTCAATCAGTGAATGATGAATCGGTATGTGGTGTTCACATGAACGCTAAATAAAATGATCGGGTTGGCGTGTGTGTTAATGTCACAAGCTTCAAATCGGAATTGATTTTTTGACGTGCACGTTTTTCTCCGTTTGCACATACTATTCTCCTATATTGCTTTATCTATTTCAGGCTCTAATTATTAGATGACCAGCACATGAAATGTTGAAATGCCATCCTCCTTACATTAATCAAGCAGTAAAAACGCCCCTTCCTGCGCCCTAAAACAAGGCGTCCGATGCAAGGACCGGTGGGACGTTGCAGACGATGAGTGGAAGGAGGATTTTAGAATGACACGACAGTCATTTATGGCACCATATTCAACAACAATGGCTCATTCCACACGTCATACGTCATTACGGTATCTCCACATCATTGCACAAGCGCAGTACTTTCCAGTTTCGGTTTTCAATTCGATCAAGTGTTTACATGTCCTCTCGATCAGATTAGAAAAGGTTTAACCCTCAATCGGGTCATGGGGTCTATACAACCCCAATCGACGATTTTAAGGTTTTGTGACTTTTCATACATTATCTATCTATACACACACAAAAAACTGGGCTTGATTCGGTTGTTCTGATGGTATGTGAAAAAAATTATTACACTTCTGGTCTTCGGGGTCCAATATGACCTCACATTTAAATGAATGGGAAATGTGAAAAACATGTGAAAAAAAAAATAAAAAAATCCGGCATAAATCTGAAAATTTTTTACACAGAAATGAAGGTCTAGTACTAGAGCATAAATGCAATGCATCATAAAAAATTATATTTCATATGCTAAAGCTAATGGTGTAGTTGAGGAATTGTGTGGTATATGGATACAAAGTACTTTATATCTCCAAAAACACGGCATTAACGAATAGATGAGAAGTAAACAAAAAAAATGATATATTATTTGTATGATTAAAAATGTGTATTTTTTGTACAATTACTCAATCAATTGTTGGGGTCGTATAGACCCCGAAGCCCAGAAGTGTAAACAGGAAACAAAGACCATTTGAAGGTTAAAAGCACCTCTTAAAATCCGAATGAAATTTGAACTGAATTTGGCCAATTTATTCCGATTGACGTGGTGACCTGACTTTTGTGTGTGACCGACTTTGCGACTAGTCCGATTACAATCCATGTAAACACAGACAGCGTCCCCTTGCTATGCTAGACTGAGGAATATAAATGAAAAATGAAATGCTTAGGCGCACGTCGCTAGCAATACCTTTCAGTATCACTTTCATCGCTGGACTCCACCTCCTCCAGCGCAGCTTGTAGATCAACGATACGGCGGATTGATGTCTCTAGATCAGCTTGCAGGGTCTGTCTTACTGCGCTAAGCTCTTCCACTTGCATTTCCTGGAAACAGATAAGACAAGATAAAATCAGATAAGGTGTGACGGTCACGCTGGATCTCCAGAGGAATAAAGACCTTGCATCAGGACAAGAGAGATCATTATCCAGGTGTTTAATCTCAAAATATGCCCAATTAATTAACTGCTCGCGAAGGCTGGCATTATTAGTACACCGCTCACATTTTCTTAAGGAAGCATAGAAATGTGGCTAAGAGGTTATGAATATGAGGCCTACAGAGTTGTTTTTATCCTTTTACATTTTTATTAAAACGAAAACCAAAAAATGTGTCTGCATTGTCAAAATATTAATTAATATTTATATTTAAATGTCTATCAATATTTTTTCAGGATTAATATTTTATTAGAGTATACAGGTGAAAAATTTAATTCACACATTTAATTCACCCTAAAATTAAATTTGGCTTTAAAAAATTACCTTATTTTACGAGCCTCTAAGAATATATATTTATAAAATTGCATATTGAAAATTTTGTAAGAATATTGCATAAAAACCAATAAAACCAAAAAATGTATCTGCATTGTCAAAATATTAATGAATATTTATATTTAAATATCTATCAATATTTTTTTCAGGATTAATATTTTATTAGAGTATACAGGTGAAACATTTAATTCACACATTTAATTCACCCTAAAATTAAATTTGGCTTTAAAAATTACCTTATTTTACAAGCCACTAAGAATATATATTTATAAAATTGCATATTGAAAGTTTTGTAAGAATATTGCATAGTCGTTCTTGAGGTCAATTGTTTTATTTGTGATAACTCAATGAAACATGCCAAATTGTGCGGACATTATTTTGGGCCAGACTAACGTTCAAAGAGATTATGAACACATTCAAAAATAAGTGAAAAACCACAAAATATAAATAACTGATTATGCTGTGGTGAATGTATGCTTTTTATGCACAGTATGCATGCTTTTTGGGTTTATTTTTGCATATAAATAAAACCTTTTTTTGTCAAATAAGTTGTAAAACACCTTAACCAAGTTCAGTGTTTTTTTCTTCCCTCATATTTAAAATAGCCTATTAAAAAAAAAAACATTAAATATTTTCCTTATATTTTGATGGTTTAATTGTGACATTAAAAACAAATATCTCTTCCAGACATCACTTTTGGCCATTAATAAATATAAAATTAAATGAAAAGGATATTTCTCCCTTACTTCTCAATTTTAACTGTACATTTATATTATATTTAAATTTAATTTAAAATACTTTGCGAAAATACAAAAGTTAATTTATACAGAGAAAAAAAATAAAATCATTATATTACAGTGTTTATTTTTTGGCAAGCCTTTCTCTTTAAGTTCTGAAGTGCTTGTTTGCTAAAGGACAATCTTGCGCTATCGATCGCGGACTCTTGTTTACAGAATAATTTGATAATGAGCGCTCGAGAGCCAGTGGAGCGACTGATTACACGATTCATTTTCCTCTTCCCCAGTCTCATGCTCTCCTGGACGAGCCGCCACTGTCTGTCTATGATTAATTCCCATTGTCTCCTCAAGGTTATTGATACAACAAATCCCATTCCTCTCCTCTCATCTCCATGACAACCACACCTTCGCTGTTGCCCCCTCCCTTCCATAACCAATAACCTGGAGAGCCTCAGCATGTGTGTGCGCGTGTCTCAGCATCGGGAAGGAACGCATCCCAGACTTCACTCTTTGTGTATGCGCCAGGCACCGGTAACACTGTAGCTAATATTCATAATTTGACTTTCAGAACGCAGGTCAAAATGCATCATACGCCGGCAGGTGCTGTACTGACGCAAGGACTCCTCTGTGTTATATGCTGAACATTTACAGGTTTATCAGGAGAGTTCGGTGTATTCTCCTGGGCAATAACGTGTCAGGCTCGTGGGCGGCCACTGAGAGGAAAATGCACCGAGTGGCTGTAGATATGAATACATTAGTTATGAGGACAGTTTCACAAAAGCTGCTCAATTTTAATGTACATTCTCAAGACAAATTCAAAGATCAAAAATGATTGCAGCATTTTTAGATGATATTACAAGAATGAAGGATTGTACAACTGTTTTTGATTTTATTCTTAGTGATATATCAGTTATTGTCCCTTATTTGTTTTTATTTATTGGCATTGACTGATATACACACTACCATTAAATGGTTTGGGGTCAGTATATATATATATATATATATATATATACACACACTCTACAATTTTCTTGAGCAAAGATGCATTAAATGAATCAAAAGTGAAGACCAAAGATTATATTTCAAATAAATGCTGTTCTTTTGAACTTTTTCACGGTTATATGTAAGATAGTGCTTTAAAAATATTGGTAACACTTTATTTTACAGTGTCATTGTTACATATGTTACATGTAGTTACTATAGTAATAACTATAAATTATGCATAATTACATGCAACTAACCCTAAACCCTAATCCTAACCCAATGTAAGTACTTAATATTACTCAGTACTTAACTGTATAATTACAGTGTAACAATGACACCTTAAAATAAAGTGTAACCAAAATATTAATAAATAATTTTGTGTTATTGTTAATTAATGATATTTGTAAAATATTTATATTACAGGTGCTTTCAACATTGATAATAATAAGAAATGTTTCTTGTGCAGAAAATCAGCATATTAGAATGATTTCTGAAGGATCATGTGACACTGAAGAATGGAGTAATGATGCTGAAAATTCAGCTTTGATTACAGGAATAAATTATTTTTTACAATATACTGAAATAGAACATGGTTGTTCTATATTGTAAAAATATTTCAGAATATTACTGTTATTATTGTATTTTTGATCAATTAAATGCAACCTTGGTGAGCATAAGAAACGCTTTCAAAAACAAAATCTTATATATATATATATATATATATATATATACACATATATATATATATATATATATATATAGAGAGAGAGAGAGAGAGAGAGAGAGAGAGAGAATAGGGTGTTACTTCATCAGCTACATCAGAAAGGTTTGTGTTTGTGTGTCAGTCACCAGCTCCATGCGTCGACGGCTGCTCTCCTGTTCTCTGAAACTCAGGTCGTCCATTTCCAGTCTCATATCCGCCAGTCTCTGCTGATAGTATCGTGAGTTCTCCCTCTCTCTGGCCTCGGCCTGGGCCGCCTGCTCCAGCTCCTCACCCAGTCGCACCACACTGTCCCTTAGACGCAGGACCAGGACCTGCACACACACACACCGTAACACTATATAAAGATCCTCTTTGAGAATGAGAATTAAGTGGAAGCTGGACTGACCTCAAATCTCTTGACCTGTCCTCTCTGGAATTCCAATTTGTTCTCTAGATCACAGATACGAGCTTCCTGCTTGCTCACGATGCTGCGGGCCACCGTGGACGACTCCAGGAACTGCACGCGTCCCATGCTGGTCTGCAGCTGGGAAGATAAGCACCGCTGGGTTATGACTATGCTTGTGAAACACGCTTAAAGGTCAACAAAACACTATTTCAACTTCAAATTTCACAGCGGAAAGGAATTTACAATAAAATAAAAAAAATGAAGAAGACCTATGTGAGATTAGAATTTGTGTCCCGAATCATAATACTCTGAAAATAGGCGCAATAGGTGCTCAGATGCAGCATGCTAAAAAAAATGCTAAAAGCATTTTAATTATGCTAGCAGGCTGCTGAAACATGCTTGAAACTTATGCAAGAACTTGCTATAAATATATTAGCAACATGTTTAAACATGCTAGCAACATGTTTTCATGTTAAATCCTGCTAGCAAAGTGTAAAATCATGTTAGCAAAATGATAGAACGTGCTAGCAATATGCTAAAACACAACAGAAAGATGCTAGCAACAGGTAGGCTACATCATGTTAGTAATTAACATCAATTAACAACATGGATAGGATAGTACCATAGATAGATTTGTTAGAAAGAAAGATCGATTAGTTAGAAATAAAGATAGATAGATAGATAGATAGATAGATAGATAGATAGATAGATAGATAGATAGATAGATAGATAGATAGATAGATAGATAGATAGATAGATAGATAGATAGATAGATAGATAGATAGATAGATAGATAGATGATAGATAGATAGATAGATAGATAGATAGATAGATAGATAGATAGATAGATAGATAGATAGATAGAAAGGATTAGTTAGAAAGAAAGAAAGAAAGAAAGAAAGAAAGAAAGAAAGAAAGAAAGAAAGAAAGAAAGAAAGAAAGAAAGAGTTAGAAAGAATGATGGATTTGTTAGAAAGAAAGATAGATAGATAAATTAGTTAGATTGAAAGATAGATAGATAGATAGATAGATAGATAGATAGATAGATAGAAAGAAAGAAAGAAAGAAAGATTAGTTAGAAAGAAAAAAGAAAGATTAGTTAGAAAGATATGTTAGCAACATACTAAAACATGCTAAAAAATGCTGTCAAAACATGTTAGAATGTGTTTCAATGTTCAACATCAAAGATGGTCTTTATCTTCTCAAACCCGATCTAGTTTCATATTAGTGTCCTCCATACTTACAGTACACAGTTTATTAACAGAAGCTCAGTTCGTAACATGGTCAGTGAGTATGCAAACTGTAACTCGGTCCATGTTAAACATATGTAGCTGTTCCACATGTGAATGAACATCTAATGGACATCTGATGTCTCTATCTGAGTGTGTTTGTCTGCAGGTCTGTCTCACCCCCTCCTGTAGGGTCTGCCTCTGTTTCTTCAGTTCTTCCATTTCAGCCTGAAGCTCTCGGATCTGAGAGATATCACTAGAAGACTGGAATAAACAAACATGTTTGGTTGGTTTTGGGATATTTTACATAACCTCATCCACACACACACATACAGTATATGCAAAAGAGCAAAGGTAGTAGCCTCCCAGGCTGGGTGTTGAATTTGGTGCCGTGACCCGGATGGGAGTGCGGTTTAGGGGGGTGAGTGTAATGGAGGCAAGCTAGAAAGAGCTGTGCGAGCAAACCTCACTCCCCTGGCCTCAAGAGGTGCATTAGTGACTAATGCTACAGGCTGATGGATCTTCTTTCATTATTTGAAAAAATCCCGATGAGATCAAACAATAAGAATCCTCTGAAAATCGAATCTTAAATTTCTAAATGTATTCATTTTTTTCTATTCTCATAGTCATAAACATCAGTATTTTAAATATTTATTTTGCTATATAAAAAGAAAATGTCTAATAATATTGCCCAAGGACTGGAAACACTATTAAGGGATGACTCAAGTGAAAGGATAAACCATATTTCTTTAACCAGTCATCCATTTAGCAAAATGAATCACACATTTACTCAAATGAATCAGGGAGAGAGAGGAGATTTTATGAGAGTGCAAAGCAACGTGACAAAATCATTTTCACACACTTCCTGACAGAGCTCATTATTAGAAAAGCTGCACTATTTTGAAAACAACTGTAACAACTCTCCAAGAGTGAAGCACACACATGTATCTCCAGCAGACCTGAGCGATGAGGGCTTTGTGCTTCTGCATGAGCTCGTTGAGGTCCTCCTGGTCTTCCTCGAGCCTCTTCATCAGATCTGTCCTCTCGTAGCGTAGCTGAGCCAGCTGCTCATCCACCTGAGACAACAGACAGAGACAGACTCGGATAAACCTCAGATCGGCCCAGTGTGAACCTTTCATTTCATGTCTCCGGGCCTCACCAGGCTCTTCTGCCTGCAGATGCCCTCCAGCTCGGTCTGAGCGTTCTCCAGCTCCGCAGCGAGAGTCTTCTGAACACTTTCGGCCTCCAACCGTCTGCTTTCACTCTCCTCCAGCTGGAAAACAAATAGATGTACACAAAGTTAGGCGCATAACAAACCAAACTATGCAAACATACACTACTGGTAAGTAAGGCTGGAATAAATACGTTTTTTTTTTAGTTTTTGAAAGAAGTATCTTATGCTCACCAAGGCTGTATTGATTTGATAAAGTATAAAAACCCAGTACAACAATAGTAATATTATAAAATATAATTACAATTTAAAATTGTTTGTTGAGAATTTGTTAAAGAGATAGTTCAGTTCAAGGGATGTAAGTGTCTTTGTTTCCACAGTATTTTCAATTTTGATATTTTTTAGGTCAAACCGTTCTTGTCTGTCGGTCATATAATGGAGGTCTATGGTCACCACCTTAAAGAGCGTGCAGAGAGAAGTCCAAATTAAACATGATTTAATGACTCATAAATGTAAGTACACATTGATGGCCTGAGACACGAAACGAGTGATTTGTGTGAGAAAACGAACAGTATTTATAACGTTTTTACCTTGTGTAACCACAGTCACGTCCAAGTACTCTGAGGACGAGGGCGCGTTTACGTCACTTATTGTTTACAAAGGGATTTCAGAAGTGTTATCCTTCACTGTGAAGACCTAAACATATTTAGATATACAGGAAATTGCAATTGAAGACGATTTTGAACAGACAAGTTTGATTTTTTTTTTTCGCAACCATGCTTGCGCAGACCGAAGCGCCTCGGATCACTTGGACGTGGCTGTGGTTACAAGACGTAAAAACGATATAAATACTGTTCGTTTTCTCACACAAACCGCTCGTTTCGTGTCTTAGGCCATCAATGTGTACTTGCATTTACGAGTCATTAAATCATGTTTAATTTGGACTTCTCTGTGCATGCTCTTTGAGGTGGTGACCATAGACCTCCATTATATGACTGACAAGAACGGTTTGACCGAAAAATATCAAATTTGAAAATACTGTGGAAACAAAGACACCTACATCTTGGATGCCCTTGAGGTAAGCTAAAACATACCAACAATTAATTTCAAAGTGAACTATCCCTTTAAGACTACAAAGAAGAACAACATGCACAATCAGATACGCAATGTGCTAGAACATGTTAAAATATTAGTGTTTATGGAATAGTGCAGTATTTATATAAAAAAATCATTTATCCATGCACAATCTTTTTAAAAATGAATGCGTGAGGGCGGGGCAACCAGTCACTCACATGAGAACAACCAATAGCAAACAACCACCATCCAATCAATTTCTGATGGACAAAATCAAGTCCTGCCCTAAATTTTTTTCTTGTTCAGGAAGCAGTTTTACTCAGATATATGTAGCAATACTTTAAGAAAACACAATCACAACCTCCATTTCATGCTGACTTTAAAATGTATTGGGCAAATAAAGCTTAAACCACACACACAAACTCTCCCAGCTATATTTCACTGCAATTAAGGGGACAGTTCACCCAAAAATTCTATCATCATTTACTCACCCTGAAGTTAAAAACCTTCATGAATTTCTTTCTGCTGAACACAAAAGAAGATGTTTTGACTTATAGTTTGGGGGGGAGGGTACTATGAAATTCAATGGGGCCATTAACTGTTGGTTTCTGACATTCTTTAAAATATTTCTTTCGTGTTCAACAAAAAAAACAAAAAAACATACAGGTTTGGAACAACTTGAGTGTGAGTAAATGATTGCAGAATTTTTATTTTTGGGTGAACTATCACTTTAAGGATTTCGCCGTGAGACATTTGAATACCAATAATGCAAAAACGTAAATGTTTGCAGCAGTGCAGAGTGTGAGCCATGCTGAGTTAATGCTGGCAGTGGCACCTGGCAGCGCAGTCTCTCCAGCTGCTCCTTGGCACCGGGGTCATGACCCTGCCCGGGCTGTTCAACGGTGGACAGCAGCAGCTGGGCATCACTGAGCAGGGCATGTGTGCGCTTCAGGTCTCGCTTCAACCTCTTCTCCACGTCAAAGTCTCTGTGGCCCACCTGAGACCAGAGAGAGAGAGAGAAATCTATACATCACACTGAAGCACAAACAGAGAGCCTTTCCACTTCACAAGTGTTCTGGGAGAACGACAGGCTTCTCTGGATACCAGTGGTGACTTTCAGACTCGGCTAAGACCATAAAAACTGAGTAATGATGCTGGACACGTGAACACTGAGACATACAAACTCCTGCTTGTGGAATACAGAGCAAATCCCCGAAGAGAAAATAAATCATTATGGCTCCAAATATGAGCTGATACGCAAGGAATGAGAATTTAAAACTAGTGCTCGACAGATATGGGCTTTTTAATGGACAGATATACAGAAATCAGGATGGGTCATAGCTAATATATTAATAAATAAGGCTACAAAGAGAGCTCATCATTCACAATAAGACCAGCAACATGTATTAAAAAAGATTAATTATATTTACTAAATGACAATATTTACTAATTATTATATTGCCTTATATAATATATAGGGCTGTCAAACGATTAATCGTATCCAAAATAAAAGTTTGTGTTTACATAATATATGTGGGTGCACTGTGTATAATTATTTTGTATATATATATATATATATAAATATAAATGTATATATATATATATATATATAAATATAAATACACACACATGCATGTATATTTAAGAAAAAAAATATTTATATGTAAAATATTTATATTTATATATAATATAAATTGTATATAAATCTATGCACAGTGTATACATGAAAATATTTCTTAAATATATATACAAGCATGTGTGTGTGTATTTATATATATATAAAATAATTATACACAGTGCAACGACATATATTATGTAAACACAAACTTTTATTTTGGATGCGATTAATTGCGATTAATCGTTTGACAGCCCTAATAATATAATATTATATAATATATAGGGCTGTCAAAACGATTAATCGCGATTAATCGCATCCAAAATAAAAGTTTGTGTTTACATAATATATGTGGGGGCACTGTGTATAATTAATTTGTATATATATAAAAAACACACATGCATGTATATTTAAGAAAAAATATTATTTACATATAAAATATTTATATTTATATATAATATAAATTATATATAAATCTATATACAGAATATACATGAAAATATTTCTTAAATATATACAAAAATGCGTGTGTATTTATATATATATAATAATATACACAGTGCACCCACATATAATATGTAAACACAAACTTTTATTTTAGATGCGATTAATCGCGATTAATCGTTTTGACAGCCCTAATAATATATAGAGAAGACTACAAAGATGGACATCATAACATAACATATTATTATATTATATAACTATATTATAAGACTACAAAGACGAAAATCATTCACAAAGAGATTTTCAACATTTTTTTACAGAATGGATAGAACATTATGTGAAATCTCAAGTAATGCACAAAAAAATAAGTTTGGTTTAAATAAGGTTTGGGTTGGCAGTGAAAGCACATGCCCTGGCAAAATCCAGCAGGTCAATAAATGCATGAAAAGCAGGCCCTTTACACTTCCTCTTACTCAATACAAAACTGACTTTTGTTTTCGGGTCATAAAGCAGGGGTCGTCGTTTACAGCAGCTGATGAGTAGCTTCATCATATCGATCACGCTTCCAGAGCACAGTCACATTACAGAGCTCACTATGGCCCAGGGGCAGGACGTTCAGGTCAATGTGTGTACAGTATCTCTAAAGGACCCCATAGCCACGAGATTAATAAAGTTAACATATTAAAGCTGCAGTGTGTAGATTTTTTTTTTTTGCATGAGAAATGAGAAAACAAGGATACATATCGGAAGGACATTACATGTAGACACCAAGCGGCAACATTCTAATCTGAAAAATGAGCCTACCGGGAAGTGCGAAAACTGCAATACATCTAAAATCCGCTAGAGGGAGGTCCCAAAAGGGAGCAAATATCCATAGACGTCATGTTAAAATTCATATGTTTACAGATTGGTCCCATGGACTTTTATTGTATTTTTGGATAGGTTCAGAGTACCTGACAACTGTGAGGGGGTGATTTTTTTTTCTAATTTGTTAGTTTAGATCATATTTAGATATAAAATGTATGACAAATAAGGGCGGTTAACTTTGATTGACAGCTGAGAACGGGCTGCGCCGAGTGGAATTTGACGTCTCAGCCATGATCTGACACAACACATCATACAACCTCAATATCTTTTCTGAACATTTGTATTTTGTATTTCCCAAAATTTTCCAATATGGCGCCACCCATACCTAGGGTTGGATATCGAGAATCGAGTATTGATTGGAACCGGGACTAACTATTAGTTTTTCCCGGAATCGTTCAAAAGTTAAAATTTCGATTTCTAGTTTCGATATTCACAGTCCGCCGACCAGAAGAAGAAACCGCTGAACAACACCAACGAAGAAGCGTCTACCGAAAGTGTTGGCATAACCGCGCGAGTCAAACATAAATAGCTTACGTCGGCGGTCCAAAATGTGGCTTCACTTTTCTAAAAATAACAAAATCTCGGCAAAATGCAGAGTATTTCCCTTTAGAAAGGAGTATTTCCTTCAGAAAGACAGTTGGTTAGTAAGGTTAGCTAACCTTTTTTGACCCTGCCTCTTAAAAGAATCAGAATCGAGAATCGTTGGGAACCGAAATTGAAACAAGGAATCGGAATCAGAATCAGAATCGTTCAAATTCAAATGATACACAACCCTACCCATACCCCCCATAAACAGCCTCAAAACTGTTCTTCAGAAAATCTATGGGTGACATCACAGATGCTTTGTCCATATTTTTTTTACAGTCTATGGTAGACACGCAATGCTTGCTTAGGTTGTTAACATTAACAATTTGAGCACAAAGTATAATTTGCACGGATTTGTGTGATATTATAATTTATATGCGATTGTTGGATTTAATCAGCGCGATTTACTGCAATGTCAGAACCAGAACAAAAGTGGATTTTTCTTACTTGTTCAGATGACATTTTCTTAAAATTCTTATGTTGGTCATATTACAGCAAAGAATAATCTGCGATTCTGAATACCAGTATCCACACCGGTGGTGACTGACAGCTGCACACTCTCCTCAAACATTGTGTTCATCCACGCTGTGCCGTGTCGAGGGTGTCTAAGTTTACCCTAATTCCGCGAATAACTGCAATTGCAGATTTCGAACAGAGGTGGCGACAAAGAGGGAACATGCTGGACTGTAGCTTTAAAGCTACACTGTGTAACTCTTTTAGTTTATTTTTAGCTAAAAACACTTAGTTCTTTCAAAAATATATGTGCTCATTAATGTATATTTACTTCGTTCAAGTAATAAAGTATTCTCGTGAGTGTATAATATGCCATTGAAAATACATACGGGTAAGGGGTTCTAATGTCGGTCGCCATGTTGCCCCTCCATCTTGAAAGTACATTAGCCAAAGAGGGACATACCCGTTAATTCAAGCTTCGCCTTTCGCATTTACGTTTGAGTTAACACTCATGGACGAGGTCGAACTGGAAGCCATGTTAATCTTGGACTACATTGGCCACCGTCGGAGTTAAAATGAAATCGGAATTGAGAGGAACAGAAACTAATATTCACTGGATGGTCATATACCTTTTCACCACTAGATGGGGGTAAAAATCACACAGTGTAGCATTAAGTTATATAGTTTATATATTAATAATATATTAAGTCAAATGAATATAGTCCAGCGAACATTCCAAAAGCATTATGTAAAGCTTATAAAATAAAATCCTCAAATTATTTATATCTGATACAATGTTATACATTATGAACACATGCAAAAACAAGAGAGAAACAACAAAATATTAATAACTGATTATGTTGCATTTGCATGGTGAAATAAAACCTGTAGCTTGCCTTTTCTTGCCAAATAATTTTGTCAGATAAACACCTTAACCAAGTATAGTGTTATGTCCTCCCATCATATTGAAAGTATCAAAAAATATTCCTCATATTTTGATGGTAGGTCAAAATATACCGTTGTAGGGACACAAATTTTGGCTACTACTGTAACTTTAAATTATAATACATACTGTGTATACAAAAAGTTGCTCTGTGTATTAAATGACTTAACTTTCGGGCCAAATTCACTAATTCCTTCTTAAAATTTCGACCCTATACATTTTCATCATCCGGTCAATTGCCAAAGGATAAAACCGAGCCCTGCCATGCAGATTACGTTACAGTGTTGAAGTAAAATGGGTTTCGAATTCCATTTCACTTTGACATTAAGCTGTTAATACAAATGACGTTCTGAATTTTTTTCTGAGCTTTAACATTTCCACAAACACATTGGGAATGAAGGGCACTGATAGACGAGGCTCATGTAGATTCAGAGCTGGGCACTGAGACAGGCAGTCTGTCGTGCTCTTATATCAGAACACAGAGGGACATGACAGCTTTACAGATCCTCACAAGCCCCGATGTGACTTTAACTCTGTGATCTATTATTCAGCGTGTCTGAGCCAAACCAAATGACCCACATATACTGTACTTAATAAATATCACGCCTGGAATGTAATTAAAGGGGTCAAGAACCGGCTTTTTAAATTTTATTATATTGTTGTCTGAGGTCAACTTATGACGTTCGCTTGGTTTTTGCATTCAAAAACATCAAAATGAATAAGTAATAGGCTATTTTGTACCCTAGTTTTGAGCCCAGCTGAAAAACGCTCGGGCAGCTCGCACTGAAGACTTAGAAGTAAACACCCACTGCTGTGACTGGATAACAGTTTTGCATTTTATAATGAGTTTCTACTCACTTGTCAGTGCATGTGGATTGTTTTGAAAACGGCCAATGTTGTAAAATGGCAACCGGAATGATTCGCCCTTACATGTTCGACCCAGAGTCCGTGTGTTGCACAATTCCTGTCAGATCCAATAGCACAGCACCGTTCTTTACTCTTAATCGGTCTGCAAATCCAGTGTTGTTTACAAAACAATCCTCAGTGAAATGAAGCGAACAGACGGACAATGTTTTACCCTCATCAGCTGGAACGTCATTAAAAATAAAGTTTATCCATGCAATCCTATTGGAATCCACAGGAAGCTTATGCAGCGACTATCGTCTTTCACAGTCAGGCGCTGCACAATATTCTGTATTGCTCGGTAGCTCGATCCGGTTTGTCATCACGAGGCAGGCTTCTATGTTGTTTAGCTATGCGTGTAATGCACGAATCGGTGGGCGGGGCTAAACTGGCCGTGTTGAAGTAGGTGTTGATCTTCTTCTGTGGGGGTGGTGTTTAATCCTCTTTGACGTCATAGTTCCCCACTTTGAAAAACGAGTCGTTTGCTGAGGCTGGTGTCAATAAAAGCTTTTATTGGACTAACAAGGACGTTTTCAGTTCTGAAACTGACAGGATATTCTTATAATATGATGACCTCTTAGATGTCAAAAGCTCAAGGAAAATTGGATTTCTCAGTTCATCACCACTTTAAAGTTAGAAACGGTTGGATGCAGTGTGTCATAAGGATCATTATAACTACAGTAGGTGTGTTACTGACCACTGTATTAACCTAATTACTTCAAATGCAAAACACATTTCTTTGGACATATTGGATTTTTTCGGTGACGCGCCAAAATGTTTTTGAACATCTATATACTGCATTATATTCATGAACATCTATATACTGCATTATATTCATGTCCTGCAATGTTGTCTACAACTCAGTTTCACCCCAAAAATGTGATGCCTTCTTTCCCACTATATTTACGAATCTGAACATGATCACATCATCCGTCTTCGTCACAAGCACACGCACACTGTGTTCAGAGTGGAATAGATGCGATTGAAGTGCTTGCATACCTTTTTATTGCATCAGTCGCACCAATTTGATCGAAGTATTGTGTTTTACAGTTTACATGGGGTAAAGTTTAATCGCAAAATTCCTTAAATCTCATAATAATCACATTTCATGAGTCACATTGTTGAAATATGTGTGTGTTTTACCTGTTCACACAGTGTGGCAATCAGCCCCTCTAAGTCATGCTTCTCATGAACCACCATCTGTTTCTCCTCATATTCCTGTTCCAGTTGCATCTCCAGCTGTCGGAGCTGCACACACACACACACACACACAGACAGGAAAGGATGTTTGAGACAGGGTTGTAAGGTGGTTAGCAGAGCTGTAATTTATTCTGTGTCCCTCACCCGTCTCTGTGAGGACTTCTGCACGTCCTCCAGTTCCTCGTCCTTGTCTTCCAGCTCCTTCTGATGGATCTGCTTCATCCTCTCCATCTCCATCTCAAAGCGCAGGTGCATCTGTGGAGGATTGTTGATTTAGTTTTCACTTTAGTAAGTGTCCATGTTGTAAAATATGTATATTATAAGTAATGTATATTATATGTAAAATGTGTATATTAATTATAATAAAGTTGATTCAGCAATAAAGCAGCTCTGCAGAAGACTATCATCATCCGGCTCAAGTCAGCTCAAGCTTGGTTTTCATCCAATAGTGTCAGTGCAGTCAGATCGATAATGCAGTATAAGATCTTCAGCGTAGGTTCATATTTAGGAATGAAAACAAGGCGGTAAGGGATAGAATACAGTGTTCTCTGGATTGAACTGCTGTTTAAAGGGGTGGTATAATGTCTTTTCACAAGATGTAAAATATGTCCCCAGAGTGTGTATGTGAAGTTTTCTCTCAAAACACTTCGTGTATACAGACAGGAGCCATCTTAGAAAATAGTCTCGATAAGTCGATCCCCGAACGCCGTTCATACAGTTCAGAAGTTCGCTGAACTTCATACAGTTCAGATCACTCAGCACGTCGTTCGTCGTTCGACTTGTCGAGACTGTTTTCCAAAGATGGCTCTTGTCTGTATACACGAAGTGAACTGTCTTTATAAAGTATCTTCTTATTAAACGGTCTGTACACTTACAAAGTTCTCAATGCTTCGTTTTGCATGTATGAACCCTCATACTGTGTTAGTGTGGGGCTATTTTGAGCCTTGTTAGTGGTATAAACTAAAATAATAAAAACAAAAATAATACATATATACAAATAATACATTTTGAAGAATGTCGGAAACGAAACAGTTGATGGAGCCATAGTATGGAAAAATACAATGGTTTCCGACATTCGTCAAAATATCTTCTTTTGTGTTCAGCAGAAGAAAGAAACTCATACAGGTTTGGAACAACATGAGGGTGAGTGAATGATGACAGAATTTTCATTTTTGGATGAACTATCCCTTTAATGTGATCATAGTTATGATATCATAACCTCTTTAAAAATGTAATTTAGTGGAGAGGTTGTTCTCGGGTTCCTGTACCTGCTCCTGCTGTTTGATTCTGGCCGTCATCTGGCTGATCTCCTCCGAGCGCTCCTTGTCTCTGGTCTCCAGCTCCCGGAGCTTCTTCTTCAGTTCAGGGATGGAGTCGGAGGAGAGATGGAGAGGGGCCCTCAGGTCACGGATCTGAGAGCACAACTCCTCCTTCTGAAGCTGCAGGTCTGTGACCTCCACTTGACTATCCTGGAAACACACACAATTATGGATATAGAGAAACGTAAATACACAAAAACAAGATTCGCAAGAGCAAAAAGAGATACTGTATTAATGAACACAAATCACACATAAAAACATACGCAGACACACACACACACACACATACACTACCGTTCAAAAGTTTTAGATCAGTAAGATTTTTTTTTAATGTTTTTAAAAGTAGTCTCTTCTGCTCACCAAGGCTGCAATTATTTGATCAAAAATACAAAAAAAAACCATTACATTTTAAAACAGCGGTTTTCTATGTGAATATATAGTGAAGTGTAATTTATTCCTGTGATCAAAGCTGAATTTACAGCATCATTACTCCAGTCTTCAGTGTCACAAACGTTTATGATTATTATCCATGTTGAAAACAGTTTTTTACATTTTCATTTCAGGATTCTTTGATGAATAGAAAGTTCAAAAGAACAGAATTGATCTGAAATGGAAAGTTTTTGTAACATTAATCACTACCATTCAAAAGTTTGGGGTCAGTAAGAATTTATTTTTTATTTTTGGGGGCAAGAAATTAGAAAATACTTTTATTCATCAAGGATGAGTTAAATTGATATATATTTCAAATAAATGCTGTTCTTTTGAACTTTGAATTTGGGGGGGGGGTGGTAAACAACTGTTTTCAACATTGAAAATAATAATTTATGTTTTTGAGCATAAAATCAGCATATTAGAATGATTTCTGAAGGATTATGTGACACTGAAAAGTAACTGATGTGTAATGAGCAACAGTAACGATGTTGAAAATTCAGCTTTCAAATGACATTTTAAAATATATTAAAATAGAAAACAGTCATTTTAAATTGTCATAATATTTCACAATATTACTGTTTTTCATTTTTTTCCCATCAAATAAAGCAGCCTTGATGAGCAGAAGAGACTTCATTTAAAAACATAAAAAATCTTACTGATCTAAAACTTTTGACCGGTAGTGTAGAAACCCACAAACGACATAAATGTCCACACACACAAATACATAAAAAAAAACAAGATACACACACGCACAAATACACAAACATGCATCCACATACACAAACACAAGCATTTATACAAACAAGCTCAAATGCATAAACACACAAAAAACGAACAAATAAACAATAAATGAGTACAGAAATGCATAAAAACAAACACACAAACACACAAGCAATTATACAGACACACACAAATGCACACTGACACTCACACACACCAAAAAACAAACACGCATACATGGACAATTACCCAAACAAGCACAAATTCATAAACACACAGACAAAAGCAAATGCACAAACACACAGACATAAATTGCACAACACACAACATTGCACAAAAGACAATCACATAAACAGAACAGACATTCACGTACTCACAAAAACAACCACACGCAAATCCAAACATAAAAAAAACACACGGCAAACCTGCATGCACACACACACACAAAAAATCAGCTACATAAAATGCATAAAATGACACAAATGCATAAAAAAACACAAATGCTCGCATACACACAAACATATACAATCACAAATGCACCAAAAAAACACAAATAACAGTACAAATAAATATGTTGATATCAACAATTGAATTGCTGATATCTGTAATTGTATTTTCACTAGTGAAATGTCACCATAGGCTACCATTCAAAATGAACTGCTGATATCAAGAATTGATTTTTTACTAGTAGAAATATCATTTTTGATATCAATAATTACTTTATTACTAGTAAAAATGTGAATTCCTGATATCAATAATTAAATTGTCACTAGATGAAATGTCTATTCTTGATATCAACACTTCAATTGTTACTAGTAAAAATGACCATTTTTGATAACTGAAAATGTATTTCTGATATCAATATTATTTCAGATATCTAAAATGGCTTTCTTTCTAGTAAAAATCACATTCATGAAATCAGAAATTAAAATTGTCACTAGTAAAAATTTAATTATTGATCTCAAAAATGAACGTTGTTACTAGAGATGTTCCGATACCCTTTTTCTCTTCCCGATACCGATTCCGATACCTGGACTCAGGGTATCGGCCGATACCGAGTACCGATCCGATACCTGGGTGTGTATAGTATCTATTCAGCTGCAATTCATTCTAGTACTGTATGAATTGATAGAATTATTATGGTGTGCTTCAAACTTATCCCTAAATTAAACATGAACAAATACATAGAGTTAACTAGTATTTTTATTATCTGAATTACAATTCATTGCAATATTTATCTTAAGTGAAAAAGAAGTTAAAATGCAGCTACACATTTAATACTGTAAACTAAAAAAGGTATTTTTTTATATTTACAATATATATATATATATATATATATATATATATATATATATATATATATATATATATAAAGTGCAACAAATAAATCTAGGAATTTAAAAAGATTATATGAATGATATAAGAAAATAATCTCTTTATAACTGAAGATCAATAAACCATTTTGTTAAATAAACGACATTTCAGTTTGGACTGCGGCTGGTCATCCATCCAGAATAATAAACTCAATAACTTTCATGTTGTTGGTTATATTTATTGTTCGTTCGCTGTCTTTTTAAAACATTTCTCTTCGTTTGAGGCCCTGTTTACACGAGAACGCGTGAAAACGTAAAAAAAAAATATTGGCTGTGCCTTTCGTTTACACGGCGACGGCGTTTTTGGGGCTTAAAAACGCAAAAAAGTGAAACCACCCTCCAGAGTGGAAATCTTAAAAACGCTCCTAAATGGTAAAAACGCAAAGGTCTGCTTTACAGTGAAGGTTGTATGCAGGCGCGCGGGCTTGGTGTTGTTGTAGTATGCACTAGCCTCCTGAAGTGCATACTAAATTGAATTTCACAGACTTTTGCGTCACCATCTGCACGCGGATTTCACACCCAAACTGCTCGTCTAAACGCAGAATAAAAAGTGATAACGCAACGCCACTTTTGCGTTTTCTCTTCAGAGTCGTTTCCGTGTAAACATAGCCTTAATGAAGCTTTCAGAGATTGTTGATTCTGACGCGGCTCATCCTCCGCCTGCCATCGTGTTCTGCGGGTTGACGGGTCTTCAAATGCTTAAGTTACTCATGTTGAAGGTTCTAATACTTGTTCTACCCCTCAAAATTGCTGTATTGCATGAGACATGTCGCCGTTGTGCTGGCTGGTCCAGTCTGAAATACACAATACAGCCAAACTGAGGACATTATGCTAGGACGCACGCACGCGCGTTTTCTTCTTCGCTGCTGTAAACAAAAGAAGAGTTCATCTCCGTTTTGCAGCGGTTAGCAAAGCCAGCGTGTATAACTAGACATTGTTTAATAAAATGGTATCGGATCGGTGCGCGGATAGAAGTACTCGCCGATACCGATTCCAGAATTTTTATTGGTATCGGCGGCATTTCCGATACAAGTATCGGAATCGGAACAACTCTAGTTGTTACTAGTATTTAATTGTGGATATCAGGAATAGACTTTTCAAATAGTAACAATTTAATTCTTGATATCAAAAATAAAGGTTTTTACTAGTAATAATTGTATTTCTAATATGTGAAATTGGAATTTCAACTAGTAAGAAATCATTTCTTGATATCAACAATTGGTTTTGAATGGCAGCCTATGGGGACATTTCACTAGTGAAAATACAATTGTTGATATCAAGAATTACATTTTTGATATCAAAAATTGAATTCTTGATATCAAAAATGTAATTGTTGATATCAAGAATTCATATCCTGGAAATGAATAAAAGCTAAAACGGCTTGCCATAACAAATATACATTCTGACAGAGAACACATTATTCTCGAGTACAAATATTTATGATGGCTTTGGATCGACACCTTATTATCCTCAGATAAAATATCGTAATATTATTCCTATATTGTAATCAATAAACGTTCAACCCAACACGTTCATTGTGTCTGCTTCACTCAAAACATGAGATTAACTAACAAACAACATAACATATTTTATATCATAGCAGTGAATTATAGCACGTATATACACTAACAGGACTTTCTACATTTTATCACTGAAACAAGCTTTTTCTGTGCTGCTGCTTTGAAACAAGGGCTGTGTCCGAAAGCTTAAAGACGCTGCCCGTTCCTGTCATTGATTTTTGAATTGCAGCATATATGTGTCCTTCGCTGCCTCTGACATCCCATCATCCTGTGCTTTCCATTCTGTGACAACTGAGCTAAAAATTACAGATGGCATCTGAACATTGTGGTTGGTGGTCAGTTTGTGTGTAAATATATGACTAGATGTCATTTCTAGTGAGAAATTCGTGAGGTACCTTCGTGAGCAAACGCCCAAAGTCAGCTGTCTAAGCTTTCGGACGCAGACAATATGAGTTGTGAAAAGCGCCATACAGTTAACATAATCTGAAGGACTCAAAGCTAGGAACTCGTTCGGTTTACAGACAGAGGACACCCAGAGTACACTGGCACCATTGCAGATGGTGGACGTTTGACCTTTGACCTCGGCCCGTACCTTCAGCGTTTTGCGGAGGGCGAGGATCTCTGCGCCGAGGACTGTGTTCTCCTGGATGGCTCTCTCTTTCTGCTCCCTCTCATTATCAGCCTGTTCCAGAGCCTGGGTCAGCTCGCTGTCAAACCTACAAACACACACGGACACACACGCAAGGGAGAAACAGGACTTGAGGACGCATATTCAAGCAGCCAGGGAGCGTGGCATTGAATATCAATGTGTTACATGCAAATGCCACAGACCTCCTCTGTTTCCGGTCCAGCTCGTGAGCGCGGCCCTGCAGGCTGTCTGTCAGCACACGGGCGTCCTGGAGGTCAGATGTCAACCGCCGGCAGTGACGTTTTAGATCTGTCACGGAGCGTTTGGATTGATCAAGCTGAGCCTGCAGTTCCTGGACCTGCCACACGGGGGAGACAGAAAGAGTCTATTGTTTTAACCTTTATTTAACCAGGTAGGCACATAGAGGACTCATTCTCATTAAAAACGGCGACCTGGCCAAGGTAAAACGTCAAAGTGCAGACACATAAAGCTACACATAAAGGACAGAACAGTGTAATACTGGTTACAAATAGTTAGTCAGTCAAAGTGCATGAATTTTTATGTCAGTTTTAGTTTTACTAATTTTAGTATATAAACTATATATATAAGCAACTAGTTTTTTACATTTTCCAAGTTTTTCATCTACATTTTTCATCAATTTTCATCTAGTTTTTTTCGTTTTTAATTTTAATCAAGCTTTATTTCAATGATTGAAAACGATTTTTAATGGTTTTCATTTGTAACAACACTGAACAAGACCATTTGTGAAAAATAAAATTGGGCATTTTGTGCAAAAAACCTTGGCTGTGTCTGAAATCACCCCCCATACCCTTAAGTAGGGCACTACTTGAGTGGATGTCAAGTGCAATCATTCAATCCCACAATGCAGTGCAATAATGAGTGTACTACCGATGTACACTTAACAGCTAGGGAATACCTATAATGCACTGTGAGGTTCCCACCGAACGAATCGCCAGAAGATGACGCCGGAGCAGAATCATCCATCCATCTATTTTACAAACCGCTGGTCCAGTGTGGCCACAGCGTAATATCATAAAGGTATAAATAAAGGTTTATAGATGGTATGCCAGTTAGCTGAGATTCAAATGATTATTAAAGGTAGTGTAGGTCAGAATTTAAAAAAAAAACAAAACTTTTTTTTCCCAAATTTCTGTAAACTTTCTGTATATATCAATGCATAATTAAAATCTAAGTACTCTGAAAACGAAAGTATAAAAATCGAGTGTCTGTAGACCTCTCACGACTGTTTTAAAGACAGCTCATTATTTCCATTCACTTCATCCCCTCCCTTCTGGGCTCCTTCCAAAGCCACGCCCCCAAAACACATGAACGCGCGACTCGACAGCTGAGCTGAAGACGCATTATTTACCTGAGACGAGCGGAGAGGAGAGGAAGGAGTGCATGTAGTGACATCATGTCAGAAACACATGTAAATAAAAAAAAAATCTAACTATCATTATGAAGATAAACAAATAAGTTGTATTTTATTACTCACTATCAAGCTAGCCTATTGATATTGGTAAAGTTTACAATATATATTTATTGATTCGCTAACAAGCTAGTTATCTATAAGGCAAAGCTAAAAACAGGTTGCATGATACACGTTTTTCCATTGCCAACATTTACACTGTGATGAAGATGAAGTTCGTGTAAGATTCATAACATATATATGGTGTTCTGCATTTAAGAGTGTGCTTGATGAAAGCATTGTTGATTCTGATGAGGACTACACTCCCGAGACAAATAAGTTACCCATAGACAGTATAAGAAAGCAAGTAGTTATTAGGGTCCGAGAAAGTAGAGGCCGAGGACGGGGTAGTCGAAGTGCAGGGCAAGGAGCACTTTTTAGACAAGAGGACCTGCGTCGAGTTTTGCATCTTCAAGCTCAAACAAGGGCATGCGAACAGGTACGATCTGGATACGCGCAAGTGGGCAGGTCCTGTGTGGCAAAAGGGTGGTTGCCATGGTTGCGAGAGAGTGACAGTCGCCTAAAGGGGGTCGCACACCGGACGCACAGCGCAGCGCCGCGTCGCGTCTAGGACAACTCAAGGTATCGCACACCGGACGCGCACTTTCTCATTAGTGTATGGTCAGCAGTATTTTAATATTTAATAACAGGAAATGAAGATAATGTCTGTTCTATGTTATTATTGTACGGCACAATTAAATACAATCGCTGCTGAGTCTGCAATCTGAAAACTTTACCTCAGAGCATCCATTAACTGAATGAATTGAGAATCTCACCTGAAAAATCCAATAACATTCAGCAATTGTCATTCAAGCAGCTGATTTCTGTAAATGAATGCAAAACCAAATGTATATTGCAGCATAGTGCGAAGTCAGGATCCATCCGCAACGATTTGAGTCAAAAATAATTAAAATTTTATATAAACTATGTAAATGGCGCTCTGTGGCGCTGCACAGAGCACAGACAGACGCCGAATGGCGCCGCCGGTGTGTGTACACTCATAGAGAATAATGTGTTCGAATTTTAAAGACGTGGCGCTGCGCGGCGCGGCGCTGCGCGTCCGGTGTGCGACCCCCTTAAGGCAATCCGTTGTTCCGTCCCGGTCTGAGATAATGAGCTGTGTTTAGTGCAGATTAAACGGTCTAGAGTCACTCGATTTTTATACTCTTTTTTTCAGAGTACTTAGATTTTAAAGGGGACATATAATGCAAAATCCACTTTTTAAGCCCTTAAATGCATTTTGTTGTATAATTGGAGTGTTTATAAGTACAGAAAAGATGAAATTATTCTCTTCAGGTGCTTCGTTTATATCTTTATATTCTGTTTTGGTCATATTTTTCAACCTGTTCAGATTTTTCTGTTTTCTATGACGTTTTTTGAACAATTACGTCACAGTATTTGCAGCGGAACTGCCAAATAAGGACATCGACTACCGGTCCAACACTTCGAGCAATCCGCCATTATTATTTCTCGCTCCGATTTTGTTGTCCAAGCTCAATGATGCAGAAGTTACGAGAGGGCAAGTCAAAATGTTCGGTTGTTGGATGTAGTGACCTGAAGCACTTCAAGGATTCCCAATCCAACAACCTCCGCCAGTATAAAGAATGGTTTGCCGATCGACTTCGTCTGAATGAGGGGTAAATTCCTTCTATCATTTAGCTGCTGTGTTTGTTGATGTTTTTCTAAACGCAAGTTATCATATTATTATCATACAGATTTTTAGTGGTAAGATCAGACCGCAGTCATTTATCTTGTCAGTGTGCTTGTTTTAACAAGAGAAATAGTCGACTTTCACTAATAACACAACATAGTTAACTTAACTTTACATACCACTGCATCCATATGAAGACGTTGTTCTGCAGGTTTGTCGTCGTCTTTTTCAAATCGCTCGCTCTGGCTCGAATATGTAACACTTAATGGACAAGTCTTCCGTTGTTGACATTTTGTTAACGTGTGAATAAAAATGTTCTTTGAAACTATAGTAATCGTATATCTCTTATCAAACTACAATAATGGCTGAACGCGGGGATGTTGAACCGAACGTGAACTCAGCGACCTGGAGAGCGGCCAGGGAAAGACGCAACTCCTTTTCATTTAAAGGGGACGCTTCGAAACGGGTTGCTCACAGAAGCACATCAGAAAAGGGGTAGAAAAGGGGCCTGTTGAGCTATAATAATGAGGAATTCAGACCCAAGCATTGCAGTTATGCTTTATATAGACCACAAATGTATGATTTATAAGTAAAATTTAATGATTTAAACGCATGATATGTACCCTTTAATTATGCATTGATATATAGAAAGTTTAAACAAATTTGGAAAAAAAAAGTTTTTATAAAATTCTGACCTACACTACCTTTAAACCGGAAGCACAATCTATGCGGAAGGTGCAGCCCTTCCTGCGACTCAGTGTCCGAATCACTCACGCTTTTTCATTCACTCATTCTAGTGGAGTAATGTAGGGAATAGTGAATTAGGGTATATGGGGTTGATTTGAAAACACACAGCCTCTTTAAGCTCATAATTGATGTAGTAATAAACACCCCTTACCTTTGTATCCAACAGCTGACGGGCTTCTTTCTCACGCTCAAGTCTTTCCTCTGTCTGCCGCAGACGCCTGCGCAGAAACTCCACCTCCGTCTGCGCACATTCCAGCTGCAGCTGCAGCTCACTTTCTGTGTGCGCACGCAGGCATTCACACACACACAAATAGCCATTATATTTCTTCCATCAGCATCTTTGATTTGCATCTCCGCTGAAGGCGGTCTTACCTGTCGCCAGTCCACTGAGAGCTTCTTTATTCTTGACTTTCTGTTTCTCTTCCTCTAACTGCCTCTCGAGTTCCTCCAAGGACACTTTACTCTGGTCCACACGACTCTAAGACACAGCACAGAATAAACACCCACAAGTTTGGATAAGCAGCACACACATCTTACTTTTTCTGCATTAATATTACATATATGCTGTGCACAATATGTACATTTTCTATATGCATGGGATATTAAATTTACTGAAACACAGTTACAATCACTACTGTATCCCATAATACATTGCCCTTCACTTGACCTTACATTTCTAGTGTGATAAATGAATCAGTAGTAATACCATCCACAGTTTTTAATCAGTTATTCAGTTATTAAAGGTACAATATGCAAGATTGTTTCGCCACCAGGGGTCGCTAACCTCTTACAATAACAAAGGTGTATATTAATGACGTATATTCCGCATTAAGCGGAATTATGGATCTTGCCGTCAAGCTGATGGATCTTTTGTGTGAGTGAATACAGTGATGTTTTTAACATGACTGTAGTATGAAGCAGGGCGCGATTGCTACACGTATATCAGCGTCACACGCAACAAAAGTCTCGTGGATATAAAGGAATAATGACATTTAATTCTACCAAACTACACGCTGAATTACTCACACAGGTCAGGTTATTCGACGAATTAAACTTGAGGTAACGCAGCACTACTTCACTTGCTCTAACAGTTTCACTATCACACTAAACGGCATTTGTGTGTGTTGAATGTTGTTAGTTAGGTTGTTTGTTAGCTGTATGAGACTAAGCTAGATTAACATTAGAGAATAACATACAGATCATATTCTAACTTTTCATCATGTTGAACTATATAACATTGATTAGTTTTATATTTGTTCACCTGTTTGCTCAAGTAACATGCAACACTCGCGTCTCTGTCAAGTCGAAGTTAGTCGCGGACGTTAGGGCTGTCAATCTTCCTCTATAATACTATTCGAATTCCATTCCTTATTTTATTTAATACTCGAATAATATTTGAATATTAAATGCTAAAATTTATCCTATTATTAATAATTATGACATTACACATGCTTATGGATTGCCAATGCCACTATAGCATGTGGTTGTTGTTTCGCATTCGGTCCACTAGAGGGACATCTAATAGACATTTTATTAGTGCTGAATATGGTTGAAGCGCTTCCGATGGTTTTCGGCTGATATCTCTGCAAAAACACCACCAAAAATTCTGAAACTTATATTGTTCTTTTCAGTTCGACTAGACGGTTCCAACAAGCTCGATACGCACCGAATCCTTTGAGATATTTGCATTTTTCGCTTTTTACGACGTTAAACATTTATGCTACCATTTTTGACAGTTGTGTTACGATTCAAAAACTTTATTGTTCATCAGACGAAACAAAGGCACTCAATTTTCACATCCGTGTAAGCCAAAGCAGCGAAAAGGCAAGATTGCATATAAAAGAAAATTTAAAAAATATACATAAAAAAGCAATATTCGAACAGTAACTTCAGCATTCGAATAGTATCGTTTTTTTTTAATATTCGAATTATATTCGAATTTCGGAATTCATTCCAACAGGCCTAGCGGACGTGAAGCTCTCGGCATCTCGAAAGATGTTGATCTTCGTTTTAGTCCTCTTTTTGTCTCAAAGTCTGCTTGCCATGGTCCATAATGTTTGAACAAAACCCTGCTAGGGACGCTCACGCTGTTGAGCACGCATAACAGGCATAATTGTTCACGTCTGTCGCCATGGTTACTATTGCAGTACGAGGTCAAACTTGGCGGAAACCGGGGGTAACGCGGATATGACGTCATTGACTGGCGACTTCTCACTCCTGCTCACACGCCCCATTTCCTTGGTTAAAAATCAAAAATTTCTAACGATTTATAAATAGTTGGAAACATTTGGGATATTGTAAGTAATTAACTAAACAAAATATATAACATTGGCCTGGTGGTTTTTGGATATTTTACTCCAAAAATCCTGCATATTGTACCTTTAATCGCTTTCTTGACTCATTCGATTGTACTGTCAAAACAAATGGTATTTGGACTTGTATTTTGTATTTGGTATTTGTAGAAGTAATTTAAAGGGATACTCCACTTTTTTTGGAAATAGGCTCATTTTACAACAGTACTTCAGTAACCAGACAGTTTCTGGTCTCATTGACTTTCATAGTAGGAAAAATATATATACTATGGAAGTCAATGAGACCAGAAACTGTCTGTTTACTGATATTCTTCTAAATATCAGAAAATCGGCTGAATACATTCGAAAACGGTAAAACCCAACTCTTTAAACGTGCAATATGTAATTTTTTTTGGCCACCAGGGGTCACTCATTTCACATAATAACAAAGACGTACTTTGATGACGTCAGGAAAGAGCGTGGGCTCACGGGAATTGTTGTCGCCGTCAATGACAACCAGCTCAGCTCATGACATGATCGTTTTTACAAAATATAGCTTGTCAAGAAGCTTTAAATGCAACCCCAATGTTTACCTGTGTCATGCTTCTCCTGCACGGCTCGCTAACAGCAACAGTTGGCTGATTTGAATGAGACGACCGGAACGGGCAGCGCTATATGCGCGCGCAGCACCGGGGGACAGTGCATCTCGTCTGAGTGAGCGCTCGTGAGCGGGCACGTGATTTACACGCATAAAAATACGTCTTACTTTTTTTTTTCGTCATTTTCTATGCTTTCTTGGCGGTAGTCCAGTGTTCCCCTTTGTGTTTGGTGGTTTCGCCGGGTTCCGCAAGGAAGTTAGAGAAAATAGAGGAGTCAAAGGTTATATGACGCCATAGACGGACGACGAAACGGAAATAAAGAAACGTCCCGTGTCTTCGAATTAAACTATAAATTTCTCCGTATTTGAAAGTTGGTGGAAACTGTCGGGATAATGTAAGTACACATCTAATAGAAATATATAACATAGATACAGTTATTTTTGCTATTTTTAAAGCCGAAAAAGTACAGATTGTGTCTTTAACTCTGGGGGAGTGGTAAAATGAGCCTATTTCCAAAGAAAGTGGAGTATCCCTTTAAAAATACAAAATAACTGATGAAAAGATGCTAACTGGATGCCATTCACTCAATTAAAGATGCATTCTAATGAGGTCATGTGACAATATAATGTAGAATACTACTGTTTAAAATGTTACAGTATGTTCAAATAATTCGTACTGTTTATATAAAATACAAAGTGCAAAACACTACATACTACACAGTACCCAGTAAGAAGTACACTATCATTGTATTTGAAATTGAAATAGCACATAATTATTTGGCAGTAATAGTAATATGCTAGTATGAAAACTCTAGTTCACAGATGAATTCAGCCAGTCATTCTGGAATCTTAGTATACATCTACCAGCCAATTTCAGTATGAAGTATGCAACAATATGTGTTTCAAACTGTAGTATGCTACTTATCTCATAACCTCACTATATTGCATGTTTAATTACATAAGTGGTCATATCATAATTTTCTATGGTTATAACAAAGTCATGTTGAGCACTTTGCATTGTGGGATACAATATTTCATGCAATATACTCTGCTACATGCTGCATATTTTGGCTAAATGTAAAAGTAAATGAGTAGGTGACCCTGGTATTGCATGAATACAAAATATTTGATTATATTGTGTATATATTTTAAATATTGTGCAGACTGACTAATTTATAGCATGTGAAACAGTATGAAGAATGCACACCAGTTATCTAAAAATTGGTGAATTGCATTATTAATAGTTTTTTATTCTATAGATACAGAAAATTGGCTTACTGTGCACATTATGCATAATGGATAACTGGTATGAGTAGCATGTAATTCTGAATAATGCCATTATAACACGTTGCCAAATCACTGAATAGTTTGCGATTCAGTTTGACCAATTAGAAACAGAGACAGCTAGACAGGATGATGGGTGGGTCGTACCTGCAGTTCCTTGTTCTCTTTGGCGAGACGCAATCTCTCCGTGCGCTCAGTGTCTAGAGCTTGACTCATGGCCTCCCCTCTGAACCGCTCATCACTTAATTCAGATACAACAGCCGTTACCTGCACACACACACACCATCATCTGTCAATGTCTCAGCAGAAGAGCTGTTCATTCATCATCAGCAGTCATATGACAGAGATTAGCGCTCCATGAGCCGATCACAAGCGAGTTTGTGTTAATATGCTTTCACTGATGAGAATTCATAACCAGACTCCATCCATCACTGTGAACACCGACCGCTGAGAAATTTGATTCAGGGATTTCTGATCTTGACAGTATCATTTCATATGTGGCTCAAGGGGAACGACACAAACACACACCTTGGTCTCCAGGTTGTCTGCGGACTGACGCAGCTCGTTTCGTTCTTTCTCTGACTTTTCCAGACGTCTCCTCAGAGCAGTGATCTCATCCTGACCAACCCAATGTTATACAGTTATAATGGAGTGAAACAAATCTGATACACAACATCACAATCTGCAATGCTAACCTGAAGAAAAACAATCGAAAGATAGATGATTTTTGTTTTTAATTGCTCAATTTCATAATGTGATCATTTAGTGGTTTAAATGTGATGTATGGTGTGAACATGTCCTTGTTGAATGGGGTCAGTACCTCTTTGGATCTGAGCCGCTGGTCATCCATGTTGATGTCCAGCAGGGGGCGCACTCTA